>SJYC01054877.1:0-16509 GCA_006408675.1 Madoqua kirkii | reverse complement strand
ATGATGAATGATAGATATTTTTGTGGATCTTTATTCTTATCCTATTAAGGTCTTCTGAATTGAAAATTCAAACATCTAAAGAGAAAAATGCTACACCTATATACTTTTTATTAGATTCTCCCTCCTTCCCCATGTCATTTTAACTATTTCAACCTTATTTTATCATTTGTTTTAGATAGGACCATAAGTATATAGCAAGATTTTTTGTCCAATTAAAAAAAATGGTTTTTAAGTAGAGAAATTTATACCATGAACATTAACTGAAAATTTTGTGTTTACATTTGTTTCTATTTCTTTGTTTCAGGAATGCATTATCTTCTTTTATATCTTTGCATATGTGCATTGCATTTCTTTGAAAAATCTCCTTTTTTGTGTTCTTATAACAAAGTTCGGAGAAGGCAGTGACACCCCACTCCAGCAGTCTTGCCTGGAAAATCCCATGGATGGAGGAGCCTGGTAGGCTGCAGTCCATGGGGTCGCTAAGAGTCGGACATGACTGAGAGACTTCCGTTTCACTTTTCACTTTCATGCATTGGAGGAGGAAATAGCAACCCACTCCAGTGTTCTTGCTTGCAGAATCTCAGGGATGGGAGAGCCTGGTAGGCTGGCGTCTATGAGGTCGCACAGAGTCGAACGTGACTGAAGCGACTCAGCAGCAGAATAACAAAGTTAATATTCTAATTCTTATATTTTATGCCTCTCATTCATTATGTTGGATGACTTCATATGTTTGAGATGATGTTTATGTTTGCTGTAAGTTTCTCCCATAATTTTTGAGATGTAAAGTGGGCCTGAGAGAAGTTTGTAACCACACTATGTTCTAGATATTGGACAAGTTCATTTCTCATATAGGTCACCACCACACAGGGCTGAAGGGTACTGCCTTTCCTTCTCCAGTCCAAGTTTTCCCACTCAAAGCCTCAGTCTGAAAACAGTGCCCAGTGCTCGGTACAAATGGATTTAAGAAAACATTCACAAAGTCACTCCTTCAGTTCAATTCAATTCAGTTCAGTTCAGCGGCTCAGTCGTGTCTGACTCTTTGTGACCCCATGGACTGTAGCATGCCAGGCCTCCCTGTCCATCACCAACTCCCAGAGTTTACTCAAACTCAAGTCCATTGAGTCGGTGATGCCATCCAACCATCTTGCCTTTTGTGGTCCCCTTCTCTCTCTGCCTTCAATCTTTCCCAACAGCATAGTCTTTTCAAATGAGTCAGCTTTTTGCATCAGGTGGCCAAAGTATTGGAGTTTCAGCTTCAGCATCAGTCCTTCCAGTGAATATTCAAGACTGATTGATTTTAGGATAGATTGGTTCAATGTCCTTGCAATCCAAGGTACTCTCAAGAGTCTTCTCCAACACCACAGTTCAAAAGAATCAATTCTTCAGCACTCAGCTTTCTTTATAGTCACTCCTACCTATCACAAAAATTCTTCTTATGTATTCTTGCTTTTCCCACTTCAACTTAATCATATGGGTTTTCAGGTTTTCTTTTAAAACTTTCTCAAAATCTCTGTTTCTTTGCTCTCTTTCTATTTTTCCTACATTTTAAGTATTATAAATGCTTTTATTATAAAACAAATAAGAATATACTTTCAGAAGAAGAGAGAGGTAGGCACTTGTCCGTTGTTTTTGTTTGACCCAGTTACAGAGGCTAACTTGTGTTTACTTAGACGTGGTAGCTCATTGTTTCTGCTTAGGAAGCTGACAGATTTCAAAGGCAAGAACCCAAGGAGATTGTTTGTGTGTCTCTGTCTGTCCACTTAAGAGTTGACTGTCCTTGGTTCTCACCCCTCTATGTGTGGGCTAGGAGGCCTGTTTACCTTTCAAACTGGTAAATCTGTCACTGAGAGCAATGCTGAGCATTCTACAGCTTATTCTGAGGCTATCTCTGTAAATAAATATATATGTTTTGCTTATATTGAGAATTATTGAAAGACAAAGATAGAAAGAAGTGTTGGTAAGTATATAGTCTAATTTTTAATTTCCTAATAAGGAAAATGACTTTAAATAAGATATGTGGTTTGTTTATGGTCAAATGGATAAGGCAGAGCCAATGTTTCTTATCCTTCATGTGATTTTTTTTTTCCTATTGTACCAGGCCTGTCCCTAGTATAGGCCTGTATTAGTGGCTTGAACTTTTTATTTTCATAAATAAAATAACCTAAGACTCATGTTGATAATTCATGGGTTTATAATTGTTGCTGCTTATTTCTTAAATTGTAAGTCCTCAGTTAGACACTTTCTTTCCTTCTTTCTTCCTTCCTTCCATTCTTTCTTTCTCTACAGAATTTTCAAGTCAGTTGCCTATCTTGGTCTGCAGTTATTTATTTCTGTATTTATTTATTTACCAAATATATATTGACTTTTTGTTATATGCAAGTGCCTTGATAGGAGTTTAGGAATAAAATATGTACAGAGGGATAAAAAAAGTGAATACACTCAAGCCTTTCCCTAAGTGTGCTCATGTTTTGTTTGTACCTAGACTGACATTTCCCATATAAGTACTTGTTGTTTAGTCCATAAATCATGTTCAACTCTTTTGCAACGCCATCGACTGTAGCCCGCGAGATTATTCTGGCCATGGAATTTCCTAGGCAAGAATACTGGAGTGGTTGTCATTTTCTTATTCAAGAGATCTTCCTGATCCAGGATCGAACCTGTGTCTCTTCCATTGGCAGGAAAATTCTTTACCACTGAGCCTCCAAGGAAGCCCATTTAGATACTACAGACAAATATATAGTTTATCATGTTATAATGGAAATATAGTTATCATCTTATGATGTAAGTTATAAATTATTTCTCTTCCCCTGTAGAGGTTTTTCTCTTCGTTTCTGATCTCAGTTCACAATCAGTGGAGGAACTAATATTTCTTTGCACCCTACCCAGTTAAAAGTCCTACTTCTGATAAGAACAAATTTTCTCAAATTTTAATGTTTGAAAGACTTTAGCTTATTTCTTATTTGTATATTGCTTATGTTTCAGTTAGGGAAAGTAATATAGGAACTAGATTTATAAATATTTGGAATTTAAAAAAAATAGAGACAGCTGTTCGAAGCTTATATAATTTGAAGTATAGAAAAGGAAGTTGGATTAATCTTTTTCTGTCAAAAAGAAACAAAAGAGCTAAGAGTAAGTGAGGAGGAGATCAACATACATAATGAATGGCAGTACAATAAAAATCATTCTAAACCAAAGTAAAATTAGGCTTTTTTTGTTTGTTTGTTTTGGCCTCATCAATATTTGAAGTTCTATTTTATTTCAACTCTCCTGTGTGATTTCAAACACACTGATACTTTAAACAATTCCTGAAAATATTTATAATAAAAGTGTGTATGTAAAAATATTCCTTGAAAATTCCTCCTTCATTTATTTTGCTCCAGATTCTTCCATCCCTTTGACTCTCTTATCCTTTTCTGCTCAACACCGTGGATCTTTATTTAAAGCTCTGATGATATTAGAACAATAAAGTGAGGTCTTGGGAACGATATGCATGAAACCTATTCCTAATGAAACCCTGGACTAGAATGAACACGTAGGTATAAATGGATGAGTGTACTCAGAGCTGCAGTTCTGACTATCCTTAGAGAACATAGTATTGTTACACCATTATCTGAAAAGGGTTTAATTATATTCACATTATATCCATCTGCCTTAAAACCCTTATCATGCCAGAACATGCTGAGAAATCTACTTTCTAAATACTCACCCTGCAGAATCCCTTGTGTAAATCTGCAACTTCCAATGGTTTTATGGAACCCAACAGTGCCTCTTGAGGTTTTCCTTTGATTTTCTCTGTCCTGCCTAACACTGAATAAACAGAAAGACCATTAACTCTCAGTTATCTGGAAATCCATTTTACATTTTATTATTTTTTGCAGACAGGTTTTTTAAATCCCTGGTGACCTGTGTCTGCCTTTGGGCCATTGCCTCTCACTTAGATATGTTAGCATGGGTATGATCTAAACAAAGTTTTTTGAAAAAAATTTAAAAAAAAACAGCTGCATTCCAAATTATGATAAGCAATTCAAAACACAATATATTCCAAAATAAAAAAGCATTGGTTTTTTGTATATCCTTTCAGAGAGTGACTGTGTCGTTGATAATGTATTGTGGTTGTAGAATGTATTCAACTAAAGTAAAATGGTAGAAGGCATTTTTTTTTTTTAACAAAATGATGAACATTGATGCCACTTACACAAGACTAATTTTTTCAATTTCAAGTGCACATTTAGGAATGAAATGAAAAGTGCACTCCATACTGCAAAATCCTTAAAAAATACACATTTCTAAGCATATGAATTCACATATCTTTTTTTCTAATGTTAAGCTTTTAAAAATTTTTTATTGGAGTGTAGCTGATTTATAATGTCATGTTAGTTTCAGGTGTACAGTGAAGTGAATCAGATATATATATACACACAAATATCCATTTTCAAGATTCTTTCTATAAAATAGAAACAAAGGCACAGCTGGAAAAAGCAAACTGGTTAATTAATATATCTTAAATCTCTTTAAAAAAAAATATACTCTCCCTAACCTTGGAGAGTATTGTGCTGAGTGAATTACATCAGACAGAGAAAGACACTGTATGATATTGTTTATATGTGGAATTTAAAAAATAAAATAAACTACTGAAAATTACAGAAAAGAAAAAGATTCACAGATAAACTAGTGGTTATCAATGGGGAGAGGGAAGTGGGCAGGAGCAGGATAAGGGTACAGAGTTAAGAGGTATAAATTACTATGTATAAAATAAATAAGCTATAAGGATATATTGTACAAGACAGGGAATATAGTCCATAACTTATAATAGCTATAAATAAAATATGCAGTACACCTGAAACATATAATATTGTACATCAACAATACCTCAATTTAAAAAATAAAAAAGCTTTCTCCTGGTTTCAAGAAGACTTTTTATCTGTGTCATGCACTTTTTTATACATGAACTACTTTTGGAGAGTAAAAATCAATGAACATTAAACACTATAAGAATATCTATTAATTTACTCATACATTTATGTAATAGTCTAATTTTCTGTACAGAGAAATGTTTGTAATCAATTTCAACACTCAAGGATTTTGTTCTCTATACTATTTTCTATTTAGTTTTTTATTTATGTACCATATACAATATATATTGTTCAGGTTTAAAACTGTCTATCAACTTTCAAGTGGTAAAAGTGTTTAAAATTTTTTGAATTTTTAAAAAATTTGCTTATTTTCATTTACCGTTTATTCTATGCTATTCTTATCTCCTTATTTTTATGAGGCCACAGAGGTGGTTCAAGGCTTTATGTTTAAAAAAGTTTACTGGATATCTTCTGTTTGCTCCTCAAAATCCATCCCAGGTCATCCTCCACCCTGCTCCTTCCTCCCGAGAGGCTGGCTTTGTTAGTGTACATCAATAGGCTCCCTTATACTGTGCTGCCCTCCTACTGATTCTGCCAATGGGAAATTCGACAGGTGATCAAAAAGGGTGAGAGAAGGATGCAGACAAGTTTATTCTTCTGGTTCCGTCTCTGCAGGGTCACCCTGTGTTGGGCTGTCACTCAACTAAAGGTCAATGCCTCTCTGGAGGAAGCCTCTTCTACCCTGTTCTCTCTTTCTAGGTTCCAAAAACTGGTACCTCTCCATACCCATCCTTCCTGGCTTAGAAGTGGTAACAGATCTGCAGACACACCCACTGGTTTGGCATTATCCTTTGTGACTTCTGTGCATCCTGCCCATATCTTTGCAAATAATTTTATAAGCCCTCCTTAAAAATTGTACACGTTTTGTGTGTGCAGTCTGTTTTCATTGCTTTCCACTGGAAACTTGACTTAGATAAACAGGTTTTTATCTTGGCTCTGGTGATTATAGATTCCCCACCCCCACTCTGGGCCCAGTTCTTTCTAATAAATTTAGATTACTCATGTGTATTTCCTTTTTGTTTTGAGATATGCTTTGGTGACTCCCAATAGGCATAACTTTTATCATTTTCCACCAATTTCCCATATTTCCATCCAAAAAAATTATATGCATCAGTAAAATAAATTGAATTTCAAGTGTTTTGAAATGTATTAAGAAAAGGTCTGTGAATGAAACCTTCACAAAGTGAGCAATTTGCAGTTGAAAAGCAATTCCAATTACCAGTAGCCAAGTTCCTAGGCTTCTTTGTGATGGTATTTGTAGCTGATTAAATTTCTTCTAATTATATGTACAGGCACACAACTGAAAATTAAATGAAACATATTACTTCTTTGGGAAATAACAATGTATTCCTGAAATAGCATTCTGAATATGACGTTCTGTTCCAAATAAGTGAAATCACAATTAGCATTTTATATTTTGAACAAATGTATTCTTATTGGGTTTATATAAAATAATGAGTGGAAAATTAATTTTAAAAAGTTGGAATAAAATTTCCTAACATCATTCACCTTTCTTTTCTTCAATTTGACTAGAAAAAAATAAAGGCCATTTGTAAAGAAGCATTTTCCTATGGTATATTTTGAAGATGTTTCTAAAATAAAACATCTTGTAATATATTTAAGGAATATATTAGGTTATAATCTAGTCAAGGGCAAATGAAGAAAATAAAGATAATCTCTATGCAGTTTTTAATAGACTTTATTTTTAGAGCAGTTTACATTCCCAGCATTATTAAGCTGAAATTACAGAGATTTCTCATACATTACTGGCCCCCAAACATACATAGCTTCCAGAATTATCAAATGCCCACGAGGGTGGTACATTTGTTATAACTGAACTGTGAAGGCTGAGCACTAAAGAACTGATGCTTCTGATCTGTGGTGTTGGAAAAGACTCTTGAGAGGCCCTTGGACTGCAAGGAGATCCAACCAGTCCATTCTGAAGGAGATCAGCCCTGGGATTTCTTTGGAAGGAATGATGCTAAAGCTGAAACTCTAGTACTTTGGCCACCTCATGCGAAGAGTTGACTCATTATAAAAGACTTTGATGCTGAGAGGGATTGAGGGCAGGAGGAGAAGGGGACGACAGAGGGTGAGATGTCTGGATGGCATCATTGACTCGATGGACGAGAGTCTGAGTGAACTCCTGGAGTTGGTGATGGACAGGGAGGCTTGGCGTGCTGCGATTCATGGGGTCGCAGAGTTGGACATGACTGAGCGACTGAACTAAACTGAACTGATGAACCTACGTTGACATATCATAATCACCCCAAACCCACAGTTTGCATTCAGCATCACTCTTAGTATTGTACATTCTACAGGTTTGGAAAAATAGTGATGTATACCCATGATCACAACATCATACAGAGTAGTTTCACTTCCCTAAAAATCCTCTGTGCTCAGCCTATTTAGTACTCCCTCTCCCTAGCAATCACTGATCCTTTTAGAGATCCCACAGCTTTTCCTTTTCCAGAATGTCATATTGTCAGAATCACATGGTATGTAGCATTTCCAGGTTGACTTCTTTCACTTAGTCATATGCATTTATTCCTCTGGCTTTTCATGGCTCTTTTCTTTTTAGTGCTGAATAATAATTGCAGTGTAAAGATGTACCACAGTTTACTTACTCATCCACTGAAAGATATCTTGATTGCTTCCAAGTTTGACAATTATCTCTTCACCAGTGTCTTTGGGCATCAGCCAGTTGTTGAGAGCCTGAACAAAACAAAAAGGCAGAAGGGCAAATATGCTGTCCACTTGAGCTAACCCATCCATCTTCTCCTGCCTGACAGCATCGGAGGTCCTGGTTCTTGAGCCTTTGGATTTAGACTGAATTATACCACCAGCTTTCCTGATTCTCCAGCTTGTAGATAACAGATCATGAAACTCTTCAATGTAAACTACTGATGGTTCTATTTCTTTGGTGACCTGGCTAATACGGACAGAGATATGAATGTACTCTGTTGACATTTACATCTGGATCAAGCCATCCAAGTTTCAGATTCAGAAGTTTCCTTCTGAGATTCTATTTCACAGTTTGAAATATGTTGTCTGATAGTAGATCTACAGGGTATAGTTTTCCTCATCTGCTCCCCACAACAAGCATTAACCAATAATTTTTCCCTTGTTTATGAAAACAAAGATTAATGCATATATAAAAGCTTTCTATATTTTATTTTTGTTGTGAAAAAAGTGTATCAAACTCTTCACATGATCTGTTATTTCTCGCTTACCAATATATCTTGAAAAGGCTTTCATATTTCATTAAATAGCTACATCATATTTCCTCATATTTATGGACCAAAGTATAGTCAACCAAACTCTTCCCAAAGATCTGCTCTTTTGGAGGGGGATTATTTTTGTGTTTGAAACAAAATTGCAATAGGCATCCTTGTTCATCTATTTCTAAACATAAGTATTTAAAAACTGTCAGAGAATGAAAGTATAACTGTGTATACAAGAAGGGTATAGAGATATGTATTTTTAGAAAATTGCTGTTCAACCTTTTGAAAACCATATCTTAAATTCTTTCTGAGGAACTGTTTGATGCAGAGTTTATGTGGTTTTTGTGGGGCTGATTTTACTCACATTCAAAAGTGCCATAAATTCATAAATTTCATGAACCTACGTTGACATATCATAATCACCCCAAACCCACAGTTTGCATTCAGCATCACTCTTAGTATTGTACATTCTACAGGTTTGGAAAAATAGTGACGTATACCCATGATCACAACATCATACAGAGTAGTTTCACTTCCCTAAAAATCCTCTGTGCTCAGCCTATTTAGTACTCCCTCTCCCTAGCAATCACTGATCCTTTTAGAGATCCCACAGCTTTTCCTTTTCCAGAATGTCATATTGTCAGAATCACATGGTATGTAGCATTTCCAGGTTGACTTCTTTCACTTAGTCATATGCATTTATTCCTCTGGCTTTTCATGGCTCTTTTCTTTTTAGTGCTGAATAATAATTGCAGTGTAAAGATGTACCACAGTTTACTTACTCATCCACTGAAAGATATCTTGATTGCTTCCAAGTTTGACAATTATCTCTTCACCAGTGTCTTTGGGCATCAGCCAGTTGTTGAGAGCCTGAACAAAACAAAAAGGCAGAAGGGCAAATATGCTGTCCACTTGAGCTAACCCATCCATCTTCTCCTGCCTGACAGCATCGGAGGTCCTGGTTCTTGAGCCTTTGGATTTAGACTGAATTATACCACCAGCTTTCCTGATTCTCCAGCTTGTAGATAACAGATCATGAAACTCTTCAATGTAAACTACTGATGGTTCTATTTCTTTGGTGACCTGGCTAATACGGACAGAGATATGAATGTACTCTGTTGACATTTACATCTGGATCAAGCCATCCAAGTTTCAGATTCAGAAGTTTCCTTCTGAGATTCTATTTCACAGTTTGAAATATGTTGTCTGATAGTAGATCTACAGGGTATAGTTTTCCTCATCTGCTCCCCACAACAAGCATTAACCAATAATTTTTCCCTTGTTTATGAAAACAAAGATTAATGCATATATAAAAGCTTTCTATATTTTATTTTTGTTGTGAAAAAAGTGTATCAAACCTTCACATGATCTGTTATTTCTCGCTTACCAATATATCTTGAAAAGGCTTTCATATTTCATTAAATAGCTACATCATATTTCCTCATATTTATGGACCAAAGTATAGTCAACCAAACTCTTCCCAAAGATCTGCTCTTTTGGAGGGGGATTATTTTTGTGTTTGAAACAAAATTGCAATAGGCATCCTTGTTCATCTATTTCTAAACATAAGTATTTAAAAACTGTCAGAGAATGAAAGTATAACTGTGTATACAAGAAGGGTATAGAGATATGTATTTTTAGAAAATTGCTGTTCAACCTTTTGAAAACCATATCTTAAATTCTTTCTGAGGAACTGTTTGATGCAGAGTTTATGTGGTTTTTGTGGGGCTGATTTTACTCACATTCAAAAGTGCCATAAATTCATAAATTTCTAATCAGATCTTGGTCACAGAGGGTAGCTAAAATATGGACATGGGAACAGTTTTATAAGATCCTATGAGGTTTTTATTGAGTCTTCTGGGACCAGATACTGGTACTCTTCTGCACACATAGTGATACTTCAAAAATGCAAGTACCAGAGTTGCTACAGCAATCTGGGAATCGAATCAACATAGAAGATGGAGATAAAAATGAGAGTGAGAGAGAGAACTTAATCATTGTCAGTATTTTGGGGTCCTGAATCAAGCTGAACCTGAAATCCTTGGCTTTATATCTCACAAGCCAAGAAATTTTCTTTAAGAGTTCACCTAATTTGAATTAACTTCGCTCACTTGCTGCCACAGTAATCCTATGTAATAAAAAGAGTATAACTATTTAAAAAAATATATACAGCAACATATTTTCCCCAAATTTCAGTAATTTATATATTCATAAATTAGTAGCAGCATTTCTTCACACATTTGCTAGCTCAAATCCTATTAAACATTTCAACTTTTGTCAATACTCTGGGCAGTAAAAGTATCTTATTGTGATTTAATTTGTATTTTCTTTGTTGATGAAATTGAGTATTCTTTCTTATATACCAATCATTAAGATTTAAATTTGAATTGTCTATTCTTTTTATGAATTTATATCCCCTTTCTGTTTCTAAATCACTCATTGTTATACATGGGACTTGAAATGTAGTTAATTCTATCCAGCAAAACAGCCATTTACATTTTTGAAGACATTTTCTCAAGCATACCCCCATATTCACTCTGTTTGACTTACTGACCTCTACTCTCACCCTTCTGCTTCTCTCTTCTGTGTAATAATTTGTAAAATGTTCACTATGCAATGTCTAATTGGCTCTGTCTGAAATCCTATGCTCTATTAACATAATTAACAAGCTAACATATGCTCTATTAACATATTTAACAAGCTAAAAAGCCTCTTGATGAAAGTGAAACAGGAGAGTGAAAAAGTTGGCTTAAAGCTCAACATTCAGAAAACGAAGATCATGGCATCTGGTCCCATCACTTCAATGGGAAATAGATGGGGAAACGGTGGGAACAATGTCAGACTTTATTTTGGGGGGCTCCAAAATCACTGCAGATGGTGACTGCAGCCATAAAATTAAAAGACGCTTGGAAGAAAAGTTATGACCAACCTAGATAGTATATTCAAAAGCAGAGACATTACTTTGCTGACTAAGGTCCATCTAGTCAAGGCTATGGTTTTTCCTGTGGTCATGTATGGATGTGAGAGTTGGACTGTGAAGAAGGCTGAGTGCCAAAGAACTGATGCTTTTGAACGGTGGTGTTGGAGAAGACTCTTGAGAGTCCCTTGGACTCCAAGGAGATCCAACCAGTCCATTCTGAAGGAGATCAACCCTGGGATTTCTTTAGAAGGAATGATGCTGAAGCTGAAACTCTAGTACTTTGGCCACATCATGCAAAGAGTTGACTCATTTGAAAAGACTCTGATGCTGGGAGGGATTTGGGGCAAGAGGAGAAGGGGATGATTGAGGATGAGATGGCTGGATGGCATCACTGATTTGATGGACGTGAGTCTGAGTGAACTCCGGGAGATGGTGATGGACGGGGAGGCCCGGCATGCTGCGATTCATGGGGTCACAAAGAGTCGGACACGACTGAGCGACTGAACTGAACTGATTCATATATTCAACACAAATGAGAGAAATATTTACTTCTTTGTACATTTTAAAAATCTGGGGCTCTTAAGTACTGTCCCAGTTGACTGAAAAATAACAAATGACCAAAAGTCATGTTTTATAAGAATAAAAAAATTGTATATTGATATCACTTAAATGGTATTTATTAAATCATGTCTCAAAAGGTCATTTGGAAACATAGTTCCATGAAATATGCTCTAACTTCTAACTTGAAATCAATAAACATAATCTTTTTGGTTATTTATTTTCTCTGAAACATCAGTCTGAGAACACCTCATTATATATTTTTCTGTGATCATTATATTATATATTATCATATCATAATATTTTAGTAGCATTAGTGCAGCTCAGATAAGAACTCTCCAGAATTAGCCACTCTGTTTATCACCCAGCTAGACCTCACTAATGGCCATTTGATTTCACCATTTCATATTTTTAACATTTCTATATTAAATTTAGTCATAAGTTATTTAAGTCAGTGTTTGCAAAATGTGAGTCACATCTGCACTATTTGCATGCCTTGTGCCTGAAAAGCCATGATGACCATAAGGAGGCTGAACTGAAAGTGTGGGGGTGGGTGGGGGCCTGTGGCTGTGTCAGAGTGAAAGGAGGACCCCAGGATGGGCTGGGGAAGAAGCCAAAGGCACATATACTCACTGCCCATGGCCTCACAGTTGGTCTTCCTGAGACTAAACTGTGGGCAGCTACACTTAAGAAACTAAAACATGAGTTAAGTGTCAGTAGATACCATGTCTTCTGAATATACCAGATGTGGCCCATCACCTGTATATTGATGGCCCATAAGCTAAGAATGTTTTTCATACGTTTAAATGGATACATGACAAAACATTATATAAGTACCAATATTTGATCCTCTGTTATATCACTTAACTCCCCAAATGATTTATTTTTTGGCCCTTATGAAAGAGTGCCAACAACTGAATGAAGCATAGGTGCACTATGCTTCAGCAATTTTATTCAATATCCAATTAAAATGGATGCTTCATCTATTACACCATGATCAGACCAAGACAAGACAAGCAAATCTAAGTCCTATAAAAATGCCTTTTACTTTGCTGAAAGATTATGTGATTTTTCAAATATCATTAGGGCATAATTAATGAACATGAAGGATAGTATTGAAAATATTTACACTAATGAACCCTCTGTAACCTGTATTTTCTGAAGTGCCAGTACTTGTAATACTTCTTAAGTTTTCTGTTCAAAATTATAAAAGTGTTTTTATTGATTTCTTGGAGTGTGGAATGGGGAAGGCATTTTATTGTAATAACAATATCAAGCTGTAAAAGAGAATGTCAAGGTTAAGGAATATAACAAATACCTATGAAAGCAGGCTATAAGTCAGCTAATAAATTAGAGGTGGCAGACGACATCTATAGGTGCCTGTCCTCTGGATATTCTTGGAAGAATAAGTTTCTACCACGGTTGTCAAAGATTATGCATCACTGAAAGAAGTTCATGCTAATCAGTCCATGACTGACATTCTCCTTGGATCTGTTCAAGTCCTTCATGTGGGGCTAAGTCATCACTGAAGATACATGAATGGAAATAAATTAAATTGATTCTTTCAGCAAATTGCCTTGCAAGAAACACATCAGCAAAGTGTCCTTTAGAAAAGTGAATAAAAAGAAACTATTTTGAACGTAATTGCATTGATTCATAAAAATAGGAACAACATTGGGAAAGTAAAAATTCTTCAGTAAAATTTCCCTCAAACTATGTTCTACCAGTGGACCACGACTTCACTGATTGTTGCCTCAGCAAAATATACATACTTTGAATTTTATGGTAAAATGTCAGACATACGAAAAGTGACATAAGAACATGTTTGCACATGTAAAGTAGCTTAGCAAAAAGAATTACCAAAAACAAGAAGTGTAGACCTTCATTAACAGTTACCCTAATGCCTCGCATATAAATCTACAATCCTGAAAATGTAATTTTTTGGTCTGTTCCCAGGCATGTTATCATACTAAAATTCAGTTCAGTTCAATTCATTTCAGTCGCTCAGTTATGTCTGACTCTTTGCGACCACATGAATCGCAGCATGCCAGGCCTCCCTGTCCATAACCAACTCCTGGAGTTCACTCAGACTCATGTGCATTGAGTCAGTGATGCCATCCAGCCATCTCATCCTCTGTCATCCCTTTCTGCTGTCCCCAATCCCTCCCAGCATCAGGGTCTTTTCAAATGAGTCAACTCTTCACATGAGGTGGCCAAAGTATTGGAGTTTCAGCTTTAGTGTCAGTCCTTCCAGTGCACACCCAGGACTGATCTCCTTTAGGATGGACTGGTTAGTCCAAGGGACTCTCAAGAGTCTTCTCCAACACCACCGTTCAAAAGCATCAATTCTTCAGTGCTCGGCCTTCTTCACAGTCCAACTCTCACATCCATATATGACTACTGGAAAAACCATAACCTTGACTAGACGGACCTTTGTTGGCAAAGTAATGTCTCTGCTTTTTAATATGCTATCTAGGTTGGAGAAGGAAATGGCAGTCCGCTCCAGTGTTCTTGCCTGGAGAATCCCAGGGATGGGGGAGCCTGGTAGGCTGCCATCTATGGGGTCGCACAAGTCGTACATGACTGAAGTGACTTAGAAGTAGCAGGTTGGTCATAACTTTCCTTCCAAGGAGTAAGTGTCTTCTAATTTCATGGCTGCAGTCACCATCTGCAGTGATTCTGGCGCCCAAAAAAATTATGTCTGACACTGTTTCCACAGTTCACACATCTATTTCCCATGAAGCTATGGGACCAGATGCCATGATCTTCGTTTTCTGAATGTTGAGCTTTAAGCCAACTTTTTCACTCTCCACTTTCACTTTCATCAAGAGGCTTTTTAGTTCCTCTTCACTTTCTGCCATAAAGGTGGTGTCATCTGCATATCTGAGATTATTGATGTTTCTCCTGGCAATCTTGATTCCAGCTTGTGTTTCTTCCAGCCCAGTGTTTCTCATGATGTACTCTGCATATAAGTTAAATTATCAGGGTGACAGTACACAGGCTTGCTGTACTCCTTTTCCTATTTGGAACCAGTCTGTTGTTCCATGTCCAGTTCAAACTGTTGCTTCCTGACCTGCATGCAGATTTCTCAAAAGGCAGCTCAGGTGGTACTGTGTAGATTACTTTAACTTTTCTATGAAGTGGTATCATGTTCACGTTGGACATTTCCTTCTGCATCTTATTTTTTCACTTAGTATTGTATTTTGGAAATATTAACACAAATAGCTCCAGCTCATTAATTTTCACTGCAGTGTGTTTGTGCTCAGTGGCTCAGTCGTGTCCAAATCTTTGCAACTCCATAGACTACAGCCTGCCAGGTTCCTCTGCCCATGGGAATCTCCAGGCAAAAATACTGGAATGGCTTGCCATTTCCTTCTCTAGGGGAGCTTCCTGATCCAAGGATCAAGCCTGTGTCCCCTGCATTGGCAAGCAGACTCTTTACTGTTGTAGCCACGCATTCTGGGAAACAAACTCGCTCAGAAGGACAATGCATAGTGGAGTGCAGTTTAGGACACCGGTGGGCTCAAGGCAGAGTCTCCTCTTAGCCATGGACGCTGACCAGTTTTTCTGAAAACTTTATATATCCTAAGTGTACGTGCCCAAACCCACTTCCCCAAATTCTCTGAAACTAGTCTTAACAAAGGAAAAGAAAGACACAGAGTTAACCCATGATTCATATGCGTTAAGCCTTGGTAGTTAACAGTGGACAATTATCAATAGGCCTGTGGTCATACCCCAGTAAGCATAATAGAATTTATGAATCTATTCGATTTCACAGATAATTAGGGTATTCTTTTAGGCAAGAGCGAGTCTAGGTACCAGCCCTAGGGCTCTTCCTTCCAGGGGGCTGTTTCCAAAGATACTGGGCATATAGCTCAAAGTCCACAGTCCAGCCCAAGATGGAGTCCTGCTTTCAAGATGGAGCCTGTTCTGTGTGTTTCCTCTTTCATTACCACTAGCATCACCTAAGCCCATAGTGTGTATAATGGTGTAAATATAAAACTGTTTCTATCAGTATCCTGTTATGGATCTCCCTATATACATGTGCAAGAGTTTCTCTGGGGTGCATTATAGGGATTTAAATTTCTGTATTTATGATTATGCAAATTAGATCTAAGATATGTCCTGTTATCTTTTCTCCAATGTAGCTTCTATTTATTTTTTGCCCATCCCTCTTCAGCAAAATAAAGTTTCTATTTTCTTCACCTTGTTGGTAGCCTGTGATATTATTAGACTTTTCAATATTTGCAAGGCTTTTTGAGGTTGCTTTGAATTCTCTGATTGAGGTTAAGCTTTGTGTGTGTGTTTTCTTAGCCTGTTATGCTTCCTCTTCATTAACAGTTCATATATTTTTGTCAGTTGTGCTTTTCGATTAATTATTTTTTTGTTACTGGTATGTTTGGTTCTTTATCTGCTCTAGATATTAAATATATATAAGTGGTATGATGACCATGTCTCTCAGGCTTTGCTTGTCATTAAATGCTTCCCCATTGAGAACTAAAACTTTGGATTTGATTAAGAAAACTTCCCCTACCCTGACCACAAAAATACCCTTAAACATGTTCTAATAAAAATTTAGAGTTTAGTTTTTCACTTTTAGATCATATTCTACTTAGATTGTTGTCTATAGCATGAACTAGAAATTTAATCTCTTTTTTCCAGCTAGGTATTCATATTGCTCATTGATGCATTAAAGATGATTTTTTTCCAAGATATTTTGTCTCACATTTTTAATTGCTGCTGCTGCTGCTGCTAAGTCACTTTAGTCGTGTCCGACTCTGTGTGACCCCATAGACGGCAGCCCACCAGGCTCCCCCATCCCTGGAATTCTCCAGGCAAGAACATTGGAGTGGGTTGTCATTTCCTTCTCCATCTTAGTTGCTATAATAATGAA
>SJYC01054874.1:0-13725 GCA_006408675.1 Madoqua kirkii | reverse complement strand
AATTTTGGTCTCTTCTATTCACTTGTTAAGAATTAAAAAAAAAAAAACCTCTTTGAACATAAAAGTCTATTGAAAAATCTATTAAAATGATTAATAGAAACATATTCTTTTAAAAAATTCTTAAATTTATAACAGGAAATAAAATTGCTTGAGGAAGTCAAAGAATTCCAGACAGTGTCCCTTCACGCCAACAGAAGAAGCATCAGCAGCAGCCCAATATTTAAAAATTAAAATCTGCACTGGAGCCAGGGGCTGTGCTCACAAAATAGCCAATAAAAGGCAGTTGTAATTGCTGGGAAAATAAATTGCTGAGGAGAGCATGTAACAAAAGCAATTAATTTTTTTTTTCTTTTTCTAACCGTTAAATGCCCAGCCCCCCACCCAAAAAATATAGAACCTTTTTTTTTTCCCAATAGAAAATGGAGTAGAAAAGAATGTTAGAAAAAAACTTTTTTCTTCCTCTGACATCTGCCTGAAAAAGTCTGTTTTTACATAAGATTTTGTTGTACTCTGAAGATTCAAATGTAGCTGCTAACAAAACATATCTTTGCCTCTTAAAGCTCTCATGGACTCTCCTCTTCTAATTGCCCAGGGAATGTGCGGTACCAAGATCCTCGGGCATCAGCTAACCGCTCCTAAGTGCTGGAAACCAGAGAGCTCTTTCAGAATGAACAGCCATCAAACGGGGGGAACAGATGGCTGCTCCGCAGTGTAAGGGCTACTCCCAGAGACATCCTTCATCTAGGAGGTGCCAAAAAGCCACGGATGGCTCTATTAACACAGTGGCTTTTTTATTAGTTAAACGGCTTTTGATGTATTTAACTGAAATTTTAGAGAGCTTGTACAGGCCTATTTTGTCCTAATAACTGTCAGTCTTCTCAATGAAAGATGCTTAACACTGACTACATCTCAAATTCTCAGTAACTCACTGTATGACTTTGAGTTTTAGCTGATTATTAAGTATAAATGAGTGCTTGCAGTCAGGGAAATTGAAAACTCAATGAAGTTATTACTGTTTTGAAAGAATTGTACATTTTTAGGATTTGAATACTCCTCTGAAGTTTAAAAAAAAAGAATCAAAAAGGTACATTATACCAGAAGACAAGGGGGTATTTTTAAAATTTTATTTATAATTATAAATAAGCTTTTGAAATTACAAAGGGCACTCTTTTGTATTTTTTGACTGAGGATTAGAGGAAGTAAAGCCTTTTAGTAAACTTTGAAAAAGGAAGTAGTCTTCTATAGTTCTCTGATGGGTTAGCACCAAAGAACGGGGGTGAGAACTTGGATAAGATTATCTTTGGGTAAGTCATTCCTTTGGTATAGGATTTATCTTTATAAAAATATATTTGATATTTCTGGTAAAAAAAAAAAACCACTTTGCATTATTAGGTTCACAGTGCCATTTGTCTTGCTTTTACTATAATTCACATGAAGAATTATCTGGCTATGAGACTAACTTGACTCAAGACTCAAAGGAAAACAGAGACCCTATAATGAAATGAAGTCTTTTGTTGTGAGAGCTTACAGGGTACTATCTGTACACCAGTTTAAGGAATTACAATGCTAAAAATATATGGTATGAACAGTAGGCATTCTTTTGCGTTTCTGTTTTCTCTATTGAGAAGAAATCCAATAACTTGGAGCATAAAAAGAAAGATCGTTTCTTGGGGAGACTCATATTATTCAGCTTCCCTGTTATGAGTCTAGAGTTTAAACGTAAATCTTAAAGAACATAAAACTAGTCTTTTCAGGTAGACATTTACATAGCACCTTTCTTTCAACCTCCTATTCCCAGTCAACAAAAAGGTCATCAGTTTGCTAATTGCTCACGCAACCTAGGTTTTAATCACCTGATCCATCAACAAGCCTTCTCACACTTTCTTTATTCTTCTTGTCAGTAAGTGACATTCTTGGTAATGAAAACAACAAATCATTGATAGCATCCCTCAATGGAGTGGAAGGCATCCTACATTAGCTCTGTCTTGGAAACCAGTCTATCCTATTACAATTGACCTTCTCTTGCTTATTACCACACAAATCATAGTCCTCCTCCCCTCCCCCCATCTATTAGAGTATTTCTCCTGCAGCCTTTCAATTGCCTGACTGCAGTCGGTAATTGGATTCATGTTTGAAGCACAGCACTATAAGGAAAAGCCTGGAATAATTCAAATGGAACACCCTGGCCTAAGGCTGAAGCCATATGTTACACTCAGATTTGTATCACTGAAGCTTATGGCTTTAGCAACAAGGAAACCTATACGAATGTCATAAAATTGTTTTATTTTAGAAGTTAATTTATGTAGAGCTGTTGATGTAATATAATGTCTACAAAAATCATGATATTAAAGAGATGGAAAAGTTACTTGACGTTGTAAAATATTTAAAAGAAAGAAAAAAATACTTGGCAAATTATCCTGTCTATCCTGCTGAATTTTGTATTCTGCCACAAGTAGCTTTGAATGAAGTAATATAAAAATTAGAGACCACCAAAAAGCCAATGATTTGGCAGCTAGTATTTCTTTAACTTGATATATGCCTAAAAACATTTTAGTTTTGCATTATCTACCTCAAATTGAAGATTCTATCTAGGCTATTATGAAAGAGACAAATACTTCCTAGTAAATTCATAATTTCTGATAGAATAGTACAAATATATTTAGAAACACATACGAAAGTGACAAATGATTTAAACATGCGTGTCATTGATAGGTTTATGGTGTCCTGCTAAACTTTATAGGTTACCGCATGCCTTATGTTCCTTAAAATGGATCTTAAGAATGATTTTATAAATTCTGAAATGCTAGAGTGACTTTTACTGAGAGAGATAGAACTGCTCTCTGGAGAAATATTGGTTTCCTCAAAACACTACATTATTCAGTCAGTAAGTCAGTTCAATCGCTCAGTCATGTCCAACTCTTTGTGACCCCATGGACTGCAGCACGCCAGGCTTCCCTATCCATCACCAACTCCTGGAGTTTACCCAAACTCATATCCATTGTGTCGATGAGGCCATCCAACCATCACATCGTCTGTCGTCCCCTTCATCTCCCACTTTGAATCTTTCCCAGCATCAAGGGTCTCTTCAAATGAGTCAACACTTTGCATCAGGTGGCTAAAATATTGGAGTTTCAGCTTCAACATCAGTCCTTCCAATGAGCACTAAGGACAAATCTCCATTAGGATGGACTGGTTGGATCTCGTTGCAGTCCAAGGGACTCTCAAGAGTCTTCTTCAACACCACAGTTCAAAAATATCAATTTTCAAGCACTCAGCTTCCTTTGTAGTCCAACACTCACATCCATACATGACTACTGGAAAAACCATATCCTTGACTAGATGGACCTCTGTTGGCAAAGTAATATCTCTGCTTTTTAATATGCTGTGTAGGTTGGTCATAACTTTCCTGCCAAGAAGTAAGTGTCTCTTCATTTCATGGCTGCAATCACCATCTGCAGTGATTTTGGAGTCCCCCAAACTAAAGTCTGCCACTGTTTCCACTGATTGCCCATCTATTTGCCATGAAGTGATGGGGCTGGATGCCATGTTCTTAGTTTTCTGAATGTTGAGCTTTAAGCCAAAATTTTCATTCTCCTCTTTCACTTTCATCAAGAGGCTTTTCAGTTCTTCTTCGCTTTCTGCCATAAGGGTGGTATCATCTGCATATCTGAGGTTATTGATATTTCTCCCAGCAATCTTGATTCCAGATTGTGCTTCATCCAGTCCAGTGTTTCTCATGATGTACTCTGCATATAAGTTAAATAAGCAGGGTGAAAATATACTGCCTTGACGCACCCTTTTTCCTATTTGGAAGCAGTCTGTTGTTCCATGTCCAGTTCTAACTATAGATTCCTGACCTGCATACAGATTTCTCAGGAGGCAGGCAAGGTGGTCAGTTATTCCTATCTCTTTCAGAATTCACCACAGTTTATTGTGATCCACACAGTCAAAGGCTTTGACATAGTCAATAAAGCAGAAATAGATGACTTTCTGGAACTCTCCTGCTTTTTTGATGATCTAGCAGACGTTGGCAATTTGATCTCTGGTTCCTCTGCCTTTTCTAAAACCAGCCTGAACATCTGGAATTTCATGGTTCACATATTATTGAAGCCTGCCTTTGAGAATTTTGAGCATTACTTTACTAGCATGTGAGATGAGTGCAATTGTGTGGTAGTATGAGCATTCTTTGGCATTGCCTTTCTTTGGGATTGAAAGGAAAATTGACCTTTTCCAGTCCTGCCACCACTGCTGAGTTTTCCAAATTTGCTGACATATTGAGTGCAGCACTTTCAGAGCATCATCTTTTAGGATTTGAAAAACTCAACTCAAGCTTCATCACTTCCACTAGCTTTGTTTGTAGTGATTCTTCTTCAGGCCCACTTGACTTTACATTTCCAGATGTCTGGCTCTAGGTAAGTGATCACACCATTGTGATTATCTGGGCCATGAAGATCTTTTTTGTACAGTTCTTCTTGTAACTTTTCCACCTCTTCTTAATATCTTCTGAATCTGTTAGGTCCATACAATTTCTGTCCTTTATTGTGCCCATATTTGCACAAAATATTCCCTTGGCATCCCTAATTTTCTTGAAGAGATCTCTAGTCTTTCCCATTCTATTGTTTTCCTCTATTTTTTATTTATTTATTTATTTGTTTTTTGCACTGATCCCTGAGGAAAGCTTTCTTAGCTCTCTGTACTATTCTTTGGAACTCTTCATTCAAACGGGTATATCTTTCCTTTACTCCTTTGCTTTTCACTTCTCTTCTTTCCACAGCTATTTGTAAGGCCTCCTCAGACAGCCATTTCACTTCTTTGCATTTCTTCTTCTTGGGGATGGTCTTGATCCCTGTCTCCTATACAGTGTCATGAACCTCCATCCATAGTTCATTAGGCACTCTATCAGATCTAGTCCCTTAAGTCTATTTCTCGCTTCCACTCTATAGTCATAAGGGATTTGATTTAGGTCATACCTGAATGGTCTAGAGATCTTCCCCACTTTCTTCAATTTAAGTCTGAATTTGGCAATAACGAGTTCATGATCTGTGCCACAGTCAGTTCCCAGTCTTGGTTTTGCTGATTGTATAGTGCTTTTCCATTTTTGACTGCAAAAATTATAATCAATCTGAATTCATTGTCGACCATCTGGTGACATCCATGTGTAGAGTCTTCTCTTGTGTTTTTGGAAGAGGGTGTTTGCCATGACCGGTGCATTCTCCCAGCAAAACTCTGTTAGTCTTTGCCCTGCTTCATTCTGTACTCCAAGGCCAAGTTTTCCTATTACACTAGGTGTTTCTTGAATTTCTACTTATGCATTCCAGTCCCCTATAAAGAGAAGGAGATCTTTTTTGAGTGTTAGTTCTAAAAGGTCTTGTAGGTCTTCATAGAACCATTCAACTTGAGCTGCTTCAGAATTACTGGTTGGGGCATAGACTTGGATAACTGTGATATTGAATGGTTTGCCCTGGAAACAAACAGAGATCATTCTGTCGTTTTTGAGACTGCATTCAATTATTGCATTTAGGACTCTTTTGTTGACTATGAGGGCTACTCCATTTCTTCTATGGGATTCTTACTCACAATAGTAGATATAATGGTCATCTGAGTTAAATTCACCCATTCTTGTTCATTTTATTTCAGTGATTCCTAGAATGTCGATGTTCACTCTTGCCATCTCTTGTTTGACCACTTCCAATTTGCCTTGATTCATTGACCTAACATTCCAGGTTCCTATTCAATATTGTTCTTTACAGCACTGGACCTTGCTTCCATCACCAGTCACATCCTAAACTGATTATTGTTTTTACTTTGGCTTCATCTCTTCATTCTTTATGGAGTTATTTCTCCACTGATCTCCAGGTACATATTGGACACCTACCGACCTGGGGAGTTCATCTTTCAGTGTCCTGTTTTTGGCCTTGTCATACTGTTCATGGGGTTCACAAGGCAAGAATACTAAAGTGGTTTGCCATTCCCTTCTCTAGTTATTATTTTATGTTATTGGGCTCCATTAATGGCAGAGACCCTAGTGATGTATGTAAGTTCATATGGATTACTTCAACAAATAATTAATCTATTAGTGGATCATCCAAAATTGCACCTCATGCCATTTTGGGATGAAATGGCTATGAAATATCTCATTTGTCCCATTTTACAGATAAACAACTTGAAGGAAGAAAGCAAGAGCTTGAAATAATTCAATAAAAAGGTTATAGAATCCAAGTTCTTAAGACACAATTTGAAAATATTTCAATAAATTGCTTAATAATTAAATAATTATTTATTAATAAAAATAAAATGCTTAATAAATTTTATTGAATATAATTTAATAAAAATTTAATGTAAGCACACTTATGGTAAACAGAATTTGAAACCTATAAATAAAATTAGAATGAATCTTTTCGTTTCCAGGAATACAACTGATGCGTGTGGCTGGATTTTTAACAACTTAAAAACAAGCTAGGAAAAATGCCTGTAACTGACATTTGAGTATTTCAATACTGTAAGTTTTGAGGAGCATTTGAAACTTTTTTTTTGAATGTCCAATAGTTCTAAATTATTCTAAACAACACTGAAAAAATGTTGAGTAATTAGCGTCGCTACTTTTCACTAAGTATAAAATCTATCTCTAATTCTTCTTTTCTGAACATCATACTTTATGAAGGAACTAACTTCCTTTTCTGGGAATCTGTGATTGTTAGAATTGAGATTATTGCTCTCATTTTCTGTTTATTAAAATTCTTTTGTTCAGGAATTTATAAAAATTTGGAGTTGTTTTTTGAGAGATAAAATTTACAACAATTTTCAATGGTTAAAAATAATAGAGAAAAGTGAGTAACAACTTTACTGAAGTAACCCCAAGGTCTATCTAAAATAAATCCCGGCTTGAGAATCTGGAGCTTTGATACCAGCCACTGATAACATGTGCCCTCTCTGGATATGTTACTTTATATCACTGTCCTCAAAATCCTCACCTATGACATGGTGAAAAGAGGGAGAGGAATGATTTTTCACTGGCAACTTGTAAAAATAAAACAAAATATGTAAACACAGGATTTTTGTCTGCTGCCCCAAGTAGTATGTAGTTATGCTTCCTGATATGCAGAAAATCAAAAGACTATAAATGTTTTTAATTATTTGTAAGTCAGACAGATAAGTAGTGGAAAAATTCAAAGTGACATTCACAAATTGTACAAATTGATGGTTTCAAAACTCATCTGGAGAATGAGACTAATTAAGTCATGCTCTGGAGACTTAATGAAGTGAGTGACTTCTGGGGAAAATACAGATAACAAAATATTCCTTACTTAGAGGAAGTCAAGTGTACAAAGGAAAGCTCGGATTTGCTTTGTACAATAAATAACTACGGTAAGAAAGATAAAGAGAAAAGCATAAAGGTAATCAAACAGTTGCTTACAAATTATGAATTGGTTTGAATTCTTTATTATGATTAACTAAGTGTACAAAAAATATTAATTCTAAGCTTATACCACTGTCAAATTAATGGAGGTTTACTTAAATAGGAAGGAAGATACTCAGGAATTACATACCATATCTGGAAAGCTAGTCTTAAAATGAAACCTATAACGTGGTGGTGGCTGTCACACACATATCATGCTACTTCCTCACAGATTTATTTCTCAGTGTCAAATCTGCCCTGTACATGTAAGGTGAAAGTGTTAGTAACACAGCATGTCCAACTCTGCGACTCCATGACTGTAGCCCACCAGGCTCCTCTGTCCATGGGATTCTCTACGCAAGAATATTGGAGTGGGGTGCCATTCCCTTCTCCAGGGGATCTTCCTGACTCAGAGATTGAACCCAGGTCTCCTGCGTATGCAGGCAGATTCTTTACCATCCGAACCACCAGGGAAGCCCTGTACATAGTAAACATATTTATTTAACTCATATTTGCCAATACTATGGCAATAACATTTTACAATTATTCTATAAATATTTACTGATGTTGTATTATAACACTTAAAGAAATGCCTTCTTGTTCTGAGAAATGTACCAGTCGAGCTCTCAAGAGAAGGGTATGTTACAATGAATTATCATTTGAATTAAAGAAAATTACACCATTTCCAAAACCATATTTGGGGGTGATTTTTTAAGTCTAAAAACCAGGGATAATATTTTTATAAAATTGTAATTGAATATTTGTAATTAAGAATCTAAATGACTAACTTAGGAACAAGTTTTTAAATGTACACAATTTCCAGAGAGATAGATGTCAATTAGAAATCCAGAGAGTCACCAAAAGAATTCCAGAGACCCATCCTAACTGGTGATGTTTTCTGATTTTAATGCATTCAAAATTTTTTCATAGACATTGAATTCAGCAAGGTAAATGGTTTAGAATAAAATGACAGAATCATAGTTATTTATAAATCTTCAATATGGTATCTAGTCAAATGTCTACTTCAGAGAAATACACACTACACACACACACACACACACACACACACACACACACACACACACACACATTCCTAGGATGATTCTATAACCTCTCTTAATAGGATATTCTAGTCTATACATTCCCCTCCAATAAGTAAATAAATAAATCAATATGACAAAGAGGTCAAGCAGTATTATTAAATTATCTGCCGGTTCGGTTATATCTCTCCAAAGACCAAGTTGAATAACATGCTCTTTATCTTCTGGCAGAAATCCAAAAGTGAAGGAAAAGCAAAGAGAGCTCTTTGAAGGGACAGGATAGGAGACTTTGACAAGGTTTCTTTCTGATGTTTTTAACAATGCCAGGGTTTATTAAAATATGTCTGTGACTCTTCCAGCTCATATGGGGGTGTTTAGAGCATAGTTTCATGTTACTGGCATACAAAATACGACAAAGATAAAAATATATATATATTTTATTTAGAAATAACCTTGACTATACGGACTTTTGTTGGCAAAGGGACGTCTGCTTTTTAACACACTGTCTAGGTTTGATATAGCTTTCTGGCCAAGATGCAATTGCCTTCTAATTTCATAGCTGCAGTCACCATCCGCAGTGATTTTAGAACCTAAGAAGAGGGAATCTGTCACTTCTTCTACATTTTCCTTTTCTATTTGCCATGATCTCAGTTTCTTTAATACTGAGTTTTAAGCTGGCCTTTTCACTCTCCTCCTTTACCCTCATCAAAAGGCTCTTGAGTTCCTTTTCACTTTCTGCCATTAGGGCGGTATCATCCACATATCTGAGGTTGTTATTTCTCCCAGCAATTTTAATTCCAGTTTGTAACTCAGCCAGCCTGGCATTTCAAATGATGTGCTCTGTGTATAAGTTAAATAAACAGGTGACAATAAATAGCCTTGTCACACTCCTTTCTCAATCCTGAACCAGTCCGTTGTTCCATACAGGGTACTAACTGTTGCTTTTTGACCCATATACAGGTTTCTCAAGAGACAGGTAAGATGGTCTGTTATTCCCATCTCTTTAATAAGTCTTCCACAGTTTGTTATGATCCACACAGTCAAGGCATTAGCATAGTCAGTGAAACAGAGGTAAATGTTTTTTGCGAAATTCCCTTACTTTCTCTTTGATCCAGCAAATTTTGGAATTTGATCTCTGGTTCCTCTGCCTTTTCTAAACCCAGTTTGAACATCTGGAAGTTCTCAGATCATGTAATGCCGAAGCCTAGCTTAAAGGTTCTTGGACATTAACTTACTAGCATGAGAGATGAGTGTAATTATCCAATTGTTTGAACATTCTTTAGTACTGCACTTTTAGGAAGGTAAATATAAATTATTATTTTTTATTGGCTGTTCAGACTTTGAGGTATATAATCGTTTCTTCTTATTTTTCTGCCCCCCATTGTTATTTTGGTAGCACTCAGGTAAGATTTGAACTAATGTGTGAAACAGGTAAAATGCTTCAAAAATCCAGAATTAATCTTAATTTCCTTATTTCTGCTCTTCCTTCCATAAATAATACTTCCTTTAGTAAGCTAAATTATGCATTTTTAGAGCATGTCAATGAAGAATTATAAAATGCACTGTAAATTCCTAATTGGATAGAATTTATCAGTAGTCCTGTTTTTCTCAGTATCTTACATCCTGGTCGTGTGCTGATTCTTGAGCCTTTCCAACATTTGCTTGCCTTATTCCCTTTGATTATTGTATTTCTTAACTCTAAAGTCCTTTAAATCCTCTCTGTGGTCTCCAGGACATTTGAAAATGACAAGGGACCCAGTCACCCTCTTTCAGAAACTTCAAATCCCTCAGAAACTAAAATCTCCAATTATTGCTTGAGTTCTTGTTGTTGCTGTCTTAGAGCTTCCTCTGCCATGCCATAAATATTTGAACACAATACAGTTATTTAAAGATTCACAACACTTGGTTTGTCAGCTTCTTTAGGAAGTTTCAAAAGGAGTTGCATTTTTAATTAAATTGAACTATATAAATAGCAACAAATCATAATTTTTTTCTCAAAAATATTCTGCTATAGGTGATGGAACCAAATTGGAAGGATATACACAAACTCTTTAGTTTAAAATGCACGTGTATAAGTCTATCTACTTATATATACATATATATATGTATATATATACACACACGTATACTTATGTATATATATAGAGAGAGATAAATATAAATATAGATATAAAACATCAAATTTCTCTAAAGAAAATGACTCAAAATCAGCTATCTTCTCTGTAAAATGGGTCATTATAGTACTAACCATACAGCTTTGTAATAATTAAATGAGAAAAGGCTTATTAAAAAATGTCTGATATGATTCCTGCTATATTACTCTGAGTTCTTAAATGGGCATTTTAAGTGACCTCTATGGTAAACTAGTTATGTCCTACAGCTCCCCTGTATTTCAGAAATCGCTTCAGCCTCTTGGGGTGATTGTTAGTCTGAAACAGTGTAGGGGACCACCCCTTTGGTGTATGGAGCTGAGGTTTTACCAATGTGGAAGATACTGACTTCAGAGGTTGCAGTTAAAAAAGCAAAGGTGAAATAATTTCAGAGATCCCAGATTTAGGCCTTAGTCATGTTAGGCCTTAGTTATATTAACATATAAATAGGTAGACTGAATCCCCTTTAATTTTAATGTTTGTTTTTTTTTTTAATTGAAGTATAGCTGATTTACAGTGGTGTCAGTTTCAGGTATACAGCAAAGTGATTTAGCTATATATATTCTTTTTCAAATTCTTTTCATTATGGTTATTGCAAGATACAGAATAAAGTTCCATGTGCTATGCAGTAGGTCATTGTTGTTTATCTATTTCATAACCGGGTCTTCCTCATTCCAGGCAGATGCTTTAACCTCTGAGCCGCCAGGGAAGCCCATATAGAAATGTGCACCTATTAATTCCAAACTTATAATTTATCCCTCTTTTTCCTTCCCCCTTTGGTAATCATGAGTTTATTTTCTATGTCTGTGAGTCTCTTTCTGTTTTGTTAATAATTTGATTTGTATCACTTTTGAGATTCCACATCTAAGAGATATCATATGATATTTGTCTTTCTCTGACTTACTTCACTTAGTATGATAAGTGGGGGAGGGTTAATTGTAAAATAATATTACTGATTTTAGTTTCTTTTTATTTTAACTGGAACTCAATTTGTATAGGAAAATACTAAGGAAACTCTTAAGAATACATCATTAAGACAAGATAACACAATTTATAGGAAGGAAAGCATAAAGATTATATAAACTAATACATAAAGGAAGCCAGGAAGGAGGCCAAATCAACATTCATACCATAAATAGCTATTTATACTATTTTAACAAGGGTACATAAATAGATATATATATACTATATTTAACAAGGATACAAGTTTGGGCAAAATTTTGGTTGACTTTCATGAAAATTCAAGCATGATAATGTAAATAAAAATGCTTTACATTCTTATGGCACTATGGAAGTACTACTTAATTTTTAATAAAATTGTATAGAATCCTTCAATAAATACATTTTTTCATTCTCTCTCTCCAGTCCTTCTAGAATCAATGATCACATATTGTGGTTCCTAGTCCTCAAAGCAGATAAGAAAAAAATGAACTTAGTTTTTCAAAGTCTGGATGGCATAGCTACAATGAAAAGCTGCTGCTAAGTCACTTCAGTCATGTCCAACTCTGTGCAGCCTCATAGACGGCAGCCCACCAGGCTCCCCTGTCCCTGAGACTCTCCAAGCAAGAACACTGGAGTGGGTTGCCGTTTCCTTCTCCAATGCATGAAAGTGAAAAGTGAAAGGGAAGTTGCTAAGTCATGTCCTACTCTTCGTGACCCCATGGACTGCAGCCTATCAGACCCCTCCATCCATGAGATTTTCCAAGCAAGAGTACTGGAGTGGGGTGCTATTGCCTTCTCCAACAATCAAAAACTGAGTCTTCATAAATCTGAATTGCTTAGAAAAAAGAGCCATACTCTCCTTTCTTGCTATTTCCTTGACTTTCTTACAGAGATTCCAAAAACTTTTCAGCTACTAAACAGTTCTAACTATGCATATATATTTCAATATAATATATAAATTATACTAATATAAATCTAATTAAATTTACCCTAAAATATCCACATGGGTTTAAAAATTCAGCAGTATTAAAAATCATATTTTACATTCTTCCTAATACAAAACATTTGAAAAAATAATTCAAAGCAATAATTCAAAAAATATTTTCACTCTAATACATGGCTGGGTTCATTGAGCCCTTATGTGTACGCACAGGCACACAAAAGAAACACCTGGGCCATGCCAGAAATGAAATAAAACCGTACTAACTGGAAAAAAAATGCACATATCTCTAATACCTCAACATACCAGGAAACCTAACAGAATTCATATGTGTAACTAAATAATATTCTTGTAAGTAAGCATTGACTTTTCCCTTGTTGACAGAGCTGGAACATAGGAAATATTCTGGGAGCCATTTGGTAGAAGCTTTTCTTTGTGTCTCATACCTGAAAAATTGCAAACCTCTGTCCTTGTCATGAGTTGACATGAATGCTGTTATTAATGAGGCTCAGTTCAACTTTGTATAATTCTGTATTAAATCCTCCTAAATGTATAGTATAAAACTTTCAAATAGTACCAGGAAACTATATTTATCTCCAATGCAATGCAAATTAAAAGAGGACCCATTTCCTAGAGAAAAAGAAAAGTTTAAAAGCAATACCCATATCCAATATTATTTGCTATGCTGTCACTCAAAGTAATTATGAAAATTATCCAGTGATTTAATATCGTTTCATTATAATGTATGTTTTGTACTATCTTCCGGAGTCAAAGAGTCATAGCTGGAGTTCTAAGTCATGGTCATGAATGGAGTTCTAAGGAGGTTGAAATTTCATGAAACTCTACTGCTCTCAATTGATGTATTCATCCCAAAGTGTTTACCACCTCTGAACTTCCCCTACTGATTCCACTAAGGGTGCTCGGGACTTGGGCTTCCCTGGTGGCTCAACGGTAAAGAATCAGTGAGCAATGTAAGAAATGCTGGTTTGATTCCTGGATTGGGAAGATCCCCTGGAAAAGAAAATTGCAACCCTCTCCAGTATTCTTGCCTGGGAAACCCCACAGGGAGAGGAGCCTGGCAAGCTACATATAATCCATGGACTGGAAAAAGAATCAACAGGACTTAGCAACTAAACAACACTTGGGGCTTACTCATTGAAGACAAAACTGCCCCTCTTGCTTCTATTACTTTTCTTCTTGATTCTCATTGCAATGACCCAGTCCTCCTCAGTAAATCACATTGATGGGGTTGGTTTT
>SJYC01054873.1:0-24692 GCA_006408675.1 Madoqua kirkii | reverse complement strand
ATGGCTAAAAATATATAGGTAAAATAAAGGGAAATATCAAGCCAAGTATTGCCAAATAAAAAATGTGTGAGAAAAATTTGATTTATTCTGTTTCTTAACGTCGATAGCTCTCCAAAATTAATGACCTGGGTCATACGCAAAATTGATAGTTTGGAATTCTACCAATAAAAATTAAGTTCATTATTAACTGGTGGAAAATTTAAAATAATAGTAACTTAAACAAGATGGAAGTTCATATCTCTTGTATAATCCAAACCAGTCTCACAAGAAAGTCTCATAATTATCAGGTTTTCTGATTTCTTTGATAACATTGTCCTGTGCTCCTTCACACATGGCTATACTTCATAGTCAAATGAGGCTGCTTAAATTCAGCCATCACATGTGCTTTTCAGCCTAAAGAAAGGAAATGAAGACATTCATTCTGGTTAGGAATATTTTCTAGAAGTCACAACATCCCATTGCTTGAATTAAGCACCTGTATTCACCTACCTGCAAGGGTCTCTGGGAAATATGGGGTTTATTGTGTCTGGTAAAAATCAAGCTCCCATTATTAAGAAGCTGAGATTTGATATCGGAGGACAATAGCAGTCTCTGCTACAAGGTCATGACAATAAATTTTATGCTTGAACACAAAATCAGTTCTGCTTTCCCCAACAAAGGATGTAAGTGACCCAGTTCAAGCCAATGTCAGAGCTTATGGGGGACCTAGCAGATGAGAACTCACATCTATTGCATAGCAGCCATGCTCGGAGTCTGAAGTCAGCGGGGCCACTGCTTAGAACCTAAGAACAGGGCCAACCAAGAGCCAAAGCTATAGACCTGGTGTATCATTTGAACTTTTAATCAAACTGTGCCTAGAACTAGTCCTACCTACATGTGCCAGTAAATTTGTTTACGTAATGATGGTTTTCAAGCTTCTATGTCCAGTATACAGAAGATAGTAGTCTGTATTCACAAAGGCAGTATACATCACTTTGTTTATTTTAAATTCTTATCAGGGTTTATATATTAAGGTGATGTGTACATTTATGAAATCATAATCAACATTAATATAAAGAAAAATGTCCTTTGTATCTCACTAAAGTTTAATTTTTTTTCCTTTTCGTATACCCTAGGCAAACACTGTCCAGTATAAACTTAGTGCAAACCACAAGTGTGAACCACATATGCAATTTTAAATTTTCTTAGTAGTCATACTTAAAAGGTAAAAAGAAATAAGTAAAATTAATTCAATATATTTTGTTCAATCCAACATGTCAAACACTAACATTTCAACATGCATTCAATATGAAAATTATTAAAAATATAATACATTCCTTTTTGTCATACTATGTCTGCAAATTTCAGTACGTATTTTATACTTAGACTCTATCTCAGTTCAGACTAGACATATTTCAAGAGTTCAACAGCCACATGTGGCCAGGGGTTGCCATATTCAATGGCATTGCTGAAGTCCAAGTTAATTTATAGGAATGATCCACTTCCTAAAGAATGGAAAGAACTTACTATAAACTAGTTGTGTCTGATAAGTTTGATGGAAAAGGCTGAGTACATATGGAAAATTTGATTATCTTTTAAAAGCTTCATCTTTCCTTAAATCTATTTTGATCATTTATGTTTTCAACTCTATAAAAATAGAGTTGGCATAGGCTTGCATATAAGCTAAAAGATCGTCAAAGCTGCTTTGGTTACTTTGAAAGTAACCTGAAACACAGTTTCAATTGTCTTAAGACTAAAAGAAAGAACGTATTGTGTTTGTAAAATCCATAAGTAGGGTTAGATGCCTAGAACTTAAGATCCAGGGGCTCAGCTCTATTATGTATGTTGGTCTCACTTTCAGTACAGGAGAAAATTCTAAATTTATGCCCACTTGGTTCAAATTCAGCAGGGAAAAAAAAAGCACTATTTTCTATGTCCATAAAAACTTCAGACCATTGGCCTAAACTGATTCACGTGTCTAATTCTTAAAGCAATTTTGGGGGCTTGGGTGGCATTTGGAGTAGATTAAAATGTTTTATTGCCTTAGATCACATGTCAAGAGCTGGAACTGGTGATGGAAACTGTCCCTTCCTGAATGCAATGTGGACAATGAATATTTTGGCAAAGAAAAACTGGAAAAACAAGGTGACACTGAAGTAAAGCAGCAGATGCCCACTCCACCTCATTTAACCATTTGTAATGTCCTCTGTGGATAATTGTGTTATCAATCACAGTATTACACAGCTGAAACTTTCTCCTTTATTTCTTGCCAAAGTTGTTAAATTCTAAGTATTTTACCTCACTTTTGAAAGAAGACTATTGGCTTTATTTCTGCTTTCCTTTGTATTTAGTATATTCAACTTCTATTTATGGTGTTAATCCTTTCCTTGCTTTTTTTCAGCTACTTGTGTAGTTGCCTGAAATTGTACTAGGAGTCAGGTGACAGTTTCTCAGCATTTACCCCTGTGCTGGGTCATCTAATTTGTTTCTGCATGGTTAACATGTCACCCTAAAGTTGTGTGTAGCCTTCTGCCTTACTGCCTTACTCTTCTGAACAACTCACAATATTAATTTCAGGAGACTGTCACTGTAAATCCTGGTTTTAGTTGTAAATTATTCCAATCCAGAAGAAAGGCAATGCCAAAGAATGTTCAAACTACCACACAAGTACACTCATCTCACATGCTACCAAAATAATGCTTAAGATTCTCCAAGAGCGGCTTCAACAGTATGTGAAACAAGAACTTCCAGATGTTCAACCTGGATTTAGAAAAGGCAGAGGAACCAGAGATCAAATTGCCAACATCCACTGGATCGTTGAAAAAGCAAGAGAGTGCCAGGAAAACATCTACCTCTGGTTTAGCAACTATGCCAAAGCCTTTGACTATGTGGATCACAACAACTGTGGAAAATTGTCCAACAGATGGGAATACCAGAAAACCTTTCCTGCCTCCTGAGAAATCTGTATGCAGGTCAAGACACAACAGTTAGAACTAGATGTGGAACAATGGACTGGTTCCAAATTGGGAAAGGAGTACATCAAGGCTGTATATTGTCACCCTACTTATTTAACTTATGTGAGGAGTACCTCATGTGAAAAGCCAGGCTGGATGAGGCACAAGCTGGAAACAAGATTGCCAGGAGAAATATCAATAACCTTAGATATGCAGATGACATCACCCTTATGGAAGAAAGTGAAGAGGAACTGAAGTCTTTTGATGGAAGTGAAAAAGGAAAGTGAAAAAGCTAGCTTAAAATTCAACCTTCAAAACCAGAAGATCATGGCATCTGGTTCCATCACTTCATGACAAATAGATGGGGAAACAATGGAAACAATGACAGACTTTGTTTTGGGGAGTTTTATTTTTATTTTTGGGCTCCAAAATCACTGCAGCCATGAAATTAAAAGATGCTTGCTCCTTGGATGAAAAGCTATGATCAACATAGACAATATATTTAAAAGCAGAGCCATTACTTTGCTGATAAAGGTCCATCTAGTCAAAGCTATGGTTTTTTCAGTAGTCATGCATGGATGTGAGAGTTGGAATATAAAGAAAACTGAATGCTGAAGAATTGATGCTTCTGAACTGTGGTGTTGGAGAAAACTCTTGAGAGTCCCGTGGACCGAAAGAAGATTCAACCAGTCAATCCTAAAGGAAATCAGTCCTGAATATTCATTGGAAAGAATGATGCTGAAGCTGAAGCTCCAATACTTTGGCTACCTGATGCAAATAACTGACTCATTAGAAAAGATCCTGATACTGGGAAAGATCAAAGGCAGGAGGAGAAGGGGATGACAGAGAATGAGATGGTTGGATGGCATCACCGACAATGGACATGAGTTTGAGCAAGCTCCGGGAATTGTGATGGACAGGGAAGACTGGCATGTTTTAGTCCATGGGGTCACAAAGAATCAGACATGACTGAGCTACTGGACTGAACTGAACATGCAATTAACTTATCACTGTAGTTTTATTTCCTTCTTTGTTCACTTGACTTTATAGCTTTTACAGTAACCATATATGAAGCTGTAACCAAAAAATAATAAATTTTATTTTAGAAAAAAATTTGTTTTTCCTAAAATATTTTTAATTATTCAATAATACAGTCTTCCACTTTGGAGATAGCCTCTTCCACTAAGTCTAGGATAAGTGGTTATAAAATTGACCTCTTTTCTAAGACTTCCTTCTTAGAAAAATGAGTAAAAACAAAATCCCTAACTTTTTCCTACCTTTTTGTATCTGCTTACATACCAAGGAAGGAAGATTTTCTGAGAGTTCTTTTCATTTTATCTGTAGTTCTTTACCCAATGTTGAGAATTGATGGATTCAACCACTTAAGGTCCCACCTAGATTTTAGTTTGCTGAATTCTTATGTTTCCTTATTTTTACTGTGAAATCATAGCTTTTATATGTTGTGTGTATTGCTAATTTTGGGGGGGAAAATCTCCCCTGTGTTGAAACTAATTTTCTAAAATACATGCCTCCTGAAGTGTTTGCCCCTTTGGTAAGGCAAACAAGCCTTTTCCAAATTTATTTTCATTTTTTCTAATGTTTTTTAGTTGAAAGAAATATAATCAATATACTCTGTCAGTTACTGGGCTTTATTAAAATAACTCTGATATATACAAGCATAAAATTTTACAGATCTTTTACTTTATATGACTTTCTTCTCATATTTAGATACCTTACAAGAACTGCTTCCCTTGTTGAATTTATCAAGGAGAAGCTGTTTAAGACACGTATTTAACTTCATTTTAAACAATAGTTTTCTCTCTTCTGTTGCGAACTAGAGGTCTTTGAAATGGACTATAAAATGCTCTTCAACCCACTACGTCTTGGAAAGAACCACTGTTTCTACAGAGTTTGAGAAAACCCTCTTGCTGTGAGGTTATACTGACACATATGCCTTCAATTATAAGATATGCAAACACAAGCTGTAGTTTCACAGAGAAGTTTAAAATATTATCCTATACAGTAAGAATGGGAATTCTAGTGTCTTATCAAATTGTAAATTAGCTTAATTTGAGTGAAGGAACAGTGTTTAATCTAAAATGATTTTTCATTTTTCAATCTTTTCTTATTTAATAAATTTTTTGTATAGTAATAAGCAATTCAAAATGGATTTATATGAGGTTTTCATGGTGGTAAGTTTTCATAATTACATGTTGTAAGACACTTGGCATTTTTGTGCTGATCCATTAAATCAGCCATTCAAAGCACCTGCTTTGTGCAAGGGACTCTCCCAAGTTCTAGAAATTTTGTAGTGGAAAAAAAAAAAAAAACACCTTCCTATTCCCTGCTCTTTTAGGGCTTAGAGAAAAATGAATGAAAAGGATGTTGAGTGTATGACTAGGGCAAATAATGACTGAATGTTCTGTAGAGAAAAAGTACACACACAGTACTATGAGAGAAAATAAGAAGGAAGCTAACCTGAAAGTGCCATTTTAGCTGAGAAAATGATGTTGTCCAAGATAATGAGAAGCAAAAGTGTTTTTGCAGAAGAGAATGGTGTGTGCAAAGGACCAGGGGCAAGAAGAAACAGGACTTGAGTGACAAACTGAAAGAAGGGCCATGTTATTGATATGTATGAAGTAACAGGAAGTATGAGATATAGTGAGATTATACCTTCTAAAGTTAAATGTTTTCCTCCTAAGATCATTTTCCATAGTTATATTTTTAGTGTCTCCTGATATCTCAGCCTCTAAGAAATCACCAATCAGTACATATGCACACACACAAACACACATATCTTGAAGCTCAACTTACCAACACAGCTACTATTATTTACTGAAGTTATTATTTCCCATGGCCTCTCCTCTGACCCTGAATGCTGCTCATCCCCCAAAGAGCAAAATCCTCCACAAAATTCAGGCCAAATCCAGAGGAGAGCACAGAAGTCCTCTGAGGCCCCTCTCCCTAGTCCTTCTTTTACCTTACTGCTCTCTCAATATTTCATCCTACATAAGTTTTCTTTTTTTTTTTTATTCTAGATGGCTCACTGGCTTATCTACAGAAAAATGCAAATCATAACAGGAAAGATAATTAAAGCATTTATCAGAAATAATGATTGTCAGAGGCCAGAATCAACCCAGAAAATTTCTCACATCCCAGCATTAGGATGTCACTGAAGAACAGCTATGTGCTATGTAATGTAAGTTCATGCCTCAAAACTCTCCTCTTTCCCAAATCCCTAACTTCCACCAGACTAGTTCATTGGCAGGCATTACAGACTACTTAACCCTCCAGGCCTCCTATCTCTAGACCCTTTGTTTATTCTTCATTGAAATCCTCCCCAGTCATCTGTTCTCAACTTGTCCTTACCTTCTGCTCTTTCCTTTGAACTGAACATACCATCTGATCTCACCCCACCTCTTCTAAATCTTTCCATTCTCTAGTTAACACACTACTCATTTCCTCACCCTCTTCTCAGAACATTCCATCTACCAACTGGCCCCAAACAAAACCTGGCTCTTGACTGAGGATACAACTTCACATTCTCAAATACAGACTGCTTGTTCTCTAGATGCCTCATCCCTTGGGGTGAAAGTGACATCAGCAAGCACATGCCTCTATGTGCACTAAGACGGAGGGCTCCGTATCCCTCCACAGTTCGTATATGAGCCCTCTACTTCCTTTCAGCAGACTCTCGTCATGCCCCCTTAGGCATCAACTTCTCTACACTTTGCTCCCAGATTTCTTCACCCCAAATCCTGCAGTCATCATGAATTATCTGCTGTCCAGAAGGTTGATCCATTTGACATCCCAGCCTCTAATTTGCTCTCCTGGCTTTTACCACCTCCCTCCATGTATTCATCCCTTTTGTGAGCCCCTTCTTTCTTCATTCAGCTTGAATCCCCATGTTCCACAACGTCAGCTATTCTTTCTTCAGTACCTATGACTTCCTTCATCCATTGTCTTTCTGTCAACCTGCCTAGAAAATCTCAACCCTTGATCAATTCAACCGCACCTAGCTTCCTGGATAGAGATGAAGAAGAGCTTTTTATAGTTGTTCAGAATTAAGGTCATAATAAGCTTCATGGTATCCAAACTCAACAGTGCCTGGCTATTCTACGATCTTTCTCTGATCTGTATACAATCTCATTTTCCAGTGTGAATAATCCAACTTCCCCTGTTTTCTTGAAACTCCAACTTCATCAGCATCTCTCTTTCCACATATAACTTTGTTTTCTGTTTCCAAACAAAGATAAAGACAACAGAAAAGAACTCTCAAACTTTAAACCATACTTATATCTGTGCTTGTGATTTTGTGTTTTGTTCCAGCTGCAGTGAAGTCTCTACAGCTCATTCTCCTTTCTTTGAGGTGCTCTATGATCTTGTCCCATCAACTATTATTTATCCCACATCTTCAAACCTCACTGCAAAACACAAAAACGCTTGCTTTTTCTCAGGTTTTCACTAGGGCCCTTGTCACGCTCCCTTCCCCTTTTCAGCAAAAAGTATTGAATACTCTATCTTACTGTTTTTAATTCTTGTGAGTGAGTGAAGTTGCTCAGTCGTGTCCGACCCTTTGCGACCCCGTGGATTGTAGCCTACCAGGCTTCTCCGTCCATGGGATTCTCCAGGCAAGAATACTGAAGTGGGTTACCATTTCCTTCTCCAGGGGATCTTCCTGACCCAGGGATTGAACCCTGGTATCCCACATTGGAGGCAGACACTTTAACCTCTGAGCCATATTATTTATTCTCAAGTCACAGCATCCTTATTGCCTGCAACACTCCAAACTCCCTAAGGAAGTTCCCTGGTGGTCCAGTGGTTAAGACTTCTTCCATTACAGGGGGCATGGGTTTGATCCCTGGTGGTGTTATTAAGCTTCCTCATGCCATGTGGTGCTGTCAAAAAAAGAAAGAAAGAAAGACAATTCCCTAAAATTGTTGTCTCAAAATCCACATGATTCTCTTGTCTCACAATCAAGAGGAAACGCCTTAAGCCTTAATTTACTTCTATCTGGGAAGCACTCAACTATTTTTTCTTAAAGTGAAAGTCACTTAGTTGTGTCTGGAACTTTGCAACCCCATGGACCACACAGTCCTTGGAATTCTCCAGATCAGAATACTGGAAGTGGGTAGCCTTTCCCTTCTCCAGGGTATCTTCCCTACCCAAGGATCGAACCCAGGTCTCCCACAATGCAGGCAGATTCTTTACCAGCTGAGTCACAAGGGAAGCCCAAGAAACCTGGAGTATGTAGTCTATCCCTTCTACAATGGATCTTCCTGACCCAGGAATCTATCCGGGGTCTCCTGCACAGCAGGTGGATTCTTTACCAACTGACATAGTCACTTTCCTTGACTTCTAGGATATGATATTGTCCTGGGTACTTTTATTTTTATTTATTTATTTTTTTAATTGAAGGATAATTGCTTTATAGAATTTTGCTGTTTTCTGTCAGACCTCAACTTGAATCTTTAGGAGGGAAGTTCAAGAGGGAGGGGATATTAGTATACCTGGGTACTTTTATTTTCTTCTTCTTAAGTAACTAAATAACCTGGCAGTTTTTTCTTCACTCATTATATCTTGTAAATCAAATTAATATCTACATGCTTGTACATGCTCAGTCACTTCAGGACATTTGCCTGCCAGGCTCTTCTGTCCATGGGATTCTCTAGCAAGAATACTAGAGTGGGTTACCATGCCCTCCTCCAGGGGATTTTCTCCACCCATGGATTGCACCCACGTCTCTTAAGTCTCCTGCACTGGCATGTGGGTTCTTTACCACTAGCACTATCTGGGAAGCCCTAACATCTATATATCATTACTTAATATATCAATATTGAGTGGGAATACCTATAAATAAGTTACTTTTAATATCTGTTTCATTCTTAACTTTATTTCTTTTTCTGTTAAGTTTAATTTGCTATACTTATTTCTAGACTCTTGAATGTAGCCCTTAGAATATGTATTTTCAGTCATCTTTTTTGCACTTTAAAGCTATATGTTATCGCACAGGCTATGACAACTAGTATATTCACCGACATCTTGTGGAAATGTACATTATCTTCCATCTTATTTTCTCTTTACCTCAAAGTTTAGCTAAGAAGATACATTTTAAGTTTCCCAAACATATGGGAAGGGTAACTATTTTTGTTTTTTGTTTTTTTTTTAGCTGAAATCTAATTTAATTTCAAATAGATTTGCTCCTTTGTTTTTGTTCCACTTTTCTATTTGCTTCTTTTCAAATTCATTTGTAGCTACTTCTTCATCTCTCTACTTTTATCTATCCATAGACTTATTAACTTTAATCCTTTCTTTGATGTCACACTTAAAAAAAAAAACAGCCTAATAATTTCCTTTGATATTCAACATAAAATGGCTAAGTTAATGTCTATATTTAGCAATCAGCTATTTCTGAATACTGATAATTATTTGGCTATAACTTTTCGAAATAGTATTTTACAATTACTCCTAGTCACATAAGTGGTGACTTTAATATTTTTATGAACAGGCAAGTGAAAATTTTCAAGACCTAGTGGTATTTTTCCACTATTTTTTTCATCTGAAATACAAAATGAAAAATTGCAGTCCTTTGGACTATGCCACACAGCTCTGGAATGAAAAGAACACAATGGGCATATAAGTTAGGAATTAGATCATTTTTCTCAAAATAGTCTCAGAAAATCTCACATCACCTGGGGGTAATTTAAAACATACAGATTCCTGGGTGTCAATCTGGACTAATAAAACAGAATATCTGAGCATGAGGACCAAGACTGTATATATTTTATACTCCACAGTTTTTCTTATGCATCTGCAGTTTGAGAGCCACTATAGTAAACAATGGAATTCCAGTAGAACTATTCAAAATCCTGAAGGATGATGCTATCAGGGTGTTACATTAAATATGTCTGCAAATCTGGAAGACCCAGCACTGGTCACAAGACTGGAAAAGATCAATCTCATCCCAATTCCCAAGAAGGGTAGTACCAAAGAATGTGCTAACCATTGGACAATTGCACTCAACGGATATAAGTTTGAGCAAGTTCTGGGAGATGATGAAGGACAGGGAAGCCTGGCGTACTGCAGTCATGGAATCACGAAGAGTTGGACAAGACTAGCAACTGAATAACAATAACAACCCATGCTAGTCAGGTCATGCTTAAAATCTTGCGTGCTAGGCTTCAGCATTACATGAACCAGGAACTTCCAGATGTTCAAGCTGGGTTTAGAAAAGGAAAAAGAACCAGAGAACAAAATGCCAACGTTCACTGGATCACAGAGAAAGCTAGATAATTCTAAAAGAATATCTACCTCTGTTCATCAGCTATGCTAAAACCTTTGACTGTGTGGAGCATAACAAACTGTGGAAAGCTCTTGAAGAAATGAGAAGACCAGACCATCTTAACTGTCTCCTGAGAAACCTGTACATGGGTCAAGAAGCAATAGTCAGAACCCTGTATGGAACAACTGATTGGTTCAAGATTGAGAAGGGAGCATGACAGGGCTGTCTGCCATCACTCTGTTTGTTTAACCTATCTGCTGAGCACATCATGAGGAATGCCGGGCTGGATGAGTTACAAGCTGGATAGGTGGGAGAAATATCAACAAACTAAGATATGTGGATGATACCACTCTAAAGGTAGAAAACAAAGAGGAACTAAAGAGCCTCTTGATGAGGGTGAAGGATGAGAGTGAAAGAGCCAGCTTAAAATTAAATATTAAAAAAAATGAAGATCATGGCATCCAGCCCCATTACTTCATGGCAAATGAAGGGGAAAATATGGAAGTAGTGACAGATTTCCTCTTCTTGGGCTCTAAAATCACTGTGGGTGGTGACTGCAGCCATGAAATCAGAAGATTGGCAAGAAAGCTATGACAAATCTAGACAGTATATTGAAAAGCAGAGACATTACTCTGCCAACAAAAGTCCATATAGTTAAGGCTCTGGTCTTCCCAGTGATCACATATGGTTGTGAGAACTGGACCAGAAAGAAGGCAGAATGCCAGAGGATGAAATGGCTGGACGGCATCACCAATGCAATGGACACAAACTTGGGCAAACTCTGGGAGATGGTGAGGGATAGGCAGTCCTGGTGTGCTGTAGTCCATAGGGTCACAAAGATTCAGACATGACTGGGCAACTGAACAGTAAAAAGAACAACAATAATAAATAAATTATTGTCTAGTGGGACAACCTGTTTACAATGTTTTCAGAATACGCTCTGTTTAAAGCCTCAAATGCTTCATAGGAGGCCTTTCTATGTTGAAAGGAGAAAATGCATACACTTATTGGTATAAGTAGGCTTCTGTGTCTTAAGAAATCATGACAAATTTCTACATAAAATGGGATATATAGGAAAATCCTGGCAGCAAAAATGGCTTAATTCTGACTACTTAGAGTTAGTTTCAATGTTATAAAGAAGTGTTTATCAGACTCTGGGCTTCCCAGGTGATTCAGTGGTAAAAGAATCAACCTGCTAATGCAGGAGACACGGGAGACAAGATTCGATCCCTGGGGGAGGGAAGATCCACTGGAGGAAGGCAAGCCCACTCCAGTGTTCTCGCCTGGAGAATCCCATGGACAGAGGAGCCTGGTGGGCTATAGTCCATAGGGTGGCAAAGAACCAGACACGACTGAACACACGTGCACACTATCAAACTCTATGTCCATAAAAATCAGCTGTGGAATTTGATAATCTGGACGTTAGAAGGAGACAGACAGGAATGAAGTTCTGCACTTCTCACAACTTCCTGGTGAGGCCACACTGAGTAATGAAGTTACAGAGAAGAGTTGGCTCATGGGAATAAAAATAATGTGTGCATGCTCAGTCACTTAGTCATGTCCAACTCTTTGAGACCCCATGGACTGTAGCCCACCAGGCTCCTCTGTCCATGGGAATTCTCCAGGCAAGAACTGGAGTGGTTTGCCCTGCTTCCTCCAGGGGATCTTCCCAACCAAGGGACCAAACCCATGTCTCATACAATGCAGGCGGGCTCTTTATCATCTGAGCTAGCAGAGAAGCCCAACAGAAATAATCTCTTCTAATGTTATTTTCCTTTCTTTTAAAATACATTTTTAAATAAATAAAGATAAAAAATGATCTTTAATTAAAGGGGAAAATGTAGGTGTTTTTGAAGTTATTGCTGATTTTGAAAATCTTATATACAGCATTATCTTACTTCTACAAAAATATGTCTTTTCTCTATTTGTTAGATAAAGCCCTACAGTAATATAATTAAGTACTCAGCAATGAGTATCATATAATAACACCAGGAGCAAATACTTCAGGGATGAGAACATAGAGGTGTTTCAGATAATTTTGCCTGTCTGGACTAATACTTCTATTAGAATAATGCAATTAAAGAGAACACATTGAAAAGTTAATATTTTTAGGGTTTAAATAAAGAGTAATATTTTTAAATGAATTCCTAAAAGTTAGGTCAATGCCTAATGAGTATTACACCTTCAATATAAAAATATAAGGTAGAAACATAAATATTAAACAGCTTGGAAATTTTAATTTTGGCCCAGTGTACAAAAAGACTAACATATGGGAGCATTCAGATCTGAGGATAGTTCAGGCTATTTGTAAGAGCTGAAATCCCAGAGTTTCCAACTCCAGTAGCTGGGGCTTGGTTTGGAGTCAGCTAAGGGATTGGCTATTATTCAGACTAATGACACTTTTAAAGGGTAAAGACCCAGAAAACCTAGTAATGCTGACTCATAAGCACACATTTGTTCTGGGCTTCTAAGGGAATTAGGCATGCAACTCCCATTAACATTAACAGGAGACAGAAGTTCTATATCTAATTTCCTTCTCAGCAGGCTGGAAACCAACCCCATAATTTGGAGGATTTGCAGCTTCAAGGCAAACTACCTTGTGATCAAGAATTGCATATGATGACATGTAAATGATGGAAAAAATGCCTTATCCTTAATTTTAAATGACCTTGTGTTTTACAAAGCATTTCAGGCATGAATTAAGGAACAATTGTACTGCAGAGTAGCCTTTATTGTTAAACATAAGAATTATGGCCCCAGTGCCCTGTTCTATTAAGCACGGTGAGTTCAGCTTCTTGAAATGCCACTTTGAAAATCTGTTTTGCCTGATTTGTACAATTTTGTCAGTAAAACAGCTCAATCTGGGTTTAATGTATACAGCGGAACATAATATTTAAGAGAACTGCAATGCTTCTCCTTGAAAGGGAAAAGCCACATGTGTATGAACATACTAAAGACTCACTTCTAGTGTCATTATTTTAGTTGACATCTGTGGGCCTATTTTTGTAGAGTTGCATCATGATAGAGAAGAGATTTTGTTTTCCTCTTTGGCACAGATGAAAATCATTAGAGATGCTGCAAAAGAGTCAATGAAAAGTAACACTAAGGGAAAAGGTTAGTACTCCACACAATTATCCAAGAGACAAAAAGGTTACTGCAAAAAAAATTAAATGCCACTTCCCTTCACTCTCTTGTCTGATAACAAAGAGAAGATAATTCAGTAGTTTGAAGAATAGTGTGTCTGAAAATTGAAGTTCAGTGCCAAGTATTTAAGATTGAAGACAAAGTGACATAACTTACATGTGTAACTTCACTAAAGTAATCCCAAGATAAACTGTTAAACTATGAAAAAGGGGTATTTCAGGAAGAGAGTCTTATCACTGACCTTATTGGGTCAATTGACTAAATGACCTTATTGACCTTATTGACCTCAGTTGACTTTATTGACTTATCATCTATTGTTGACCACTGAAATTTTGCTAAATTCAGGAGCTTTTTCTCACTCATCATTTTCACTGATTTCTCATCTCCCTTTTACACTTTTCCATCACTCACCCAACAGGTAGACACTCTTTTTGTCTCTGCATGGAGCTTGTCATCCCCTTTCTCTCGTGTTGCTTTTTCTCCTTGAAGAAGAGATGCATGTGCTGTGCTTTGTTGCTCAGGCATGTCCAGCTCTTTGCAACCACATGGGCTGTAGCCTGCCAGGCACCTCTGTCCATGAGATTCTCCAAGCAGGGATGCTGGAGTGAGTTTCTATGCCCTCCTCCAGGAGATCTTCCCAACCCCAGGGTCGAACCCAGGGCCCCTGCATTGCAGGCAGATTCTTTACTGTCTGAACCACCCAGGAAGCCCAAGAATACTGGAGTGGGTAGCTTATCCCTTCTCCAGGGGATGTTCCCAGCCCAGAAATCGAACTGGGGTCTGCTCCAGGGAAGCCAGAAGTGATGCATATAGCCTTCCAAACAGAGTCAGAGAGGATGTGGCTACTTATTACCATAAGCAGATGAAGGGTTCCACCCATGACGACTTCACTCCTCTCACAATCCAATTGCATTTATCAGGAAGCTTCTGTTACTGGCCATTTGCTAACAGCATAACATCTACTAATTAACCTGGCTATTCTATCGTCTCTTCATGGGACCCTCTCTACACATCCTGCAGATAACTCCTATAAAAATAATTTCCCTCATGGTTTGCCTCATTCCAAGTCTTTACCAGGCTCTTCCTTCTGTCTTCATTGTCTGAAATCTTCCATGTTATGACTGTGAGGCTCACATGACCTCCCGAAAATCTCCTAACACCAATTGTTATTTTCATTGCAAAACATATTTTCCTTTGTATTATGAGTATTGGTTAACTGCTCTATTCTTCCTGTTGGATTCTCTGATTCTGGGATATACTAAGTATCATCACTTTCTGAAATTTCTAATCCAAAACCTAGGATATAGTAGCTACTCAATAAAGATATATTGCAAGATTGTGTTAAAAAAAACTTGCTTGTGGGAGTAAACACAGATGAATGTAAACATAAATGAAATTCTCACATTGTACACTTTATACATACTATAATTTTATCTGTCAATCATGCCTTCATAAGCTGAAATGGTATTTCATGTCTTTCAAATGTACTTTAAAATTCTTGAATAAGTTTAAATATTTAAAAGTCATTTATTAGAATGTTTTAAGTAAAAATCTAAATGATTCATTTGGAAAATTATCACTGCGCTCTTAGAGCTTAGAAGAGTGCCTAATAGTAGACACACAATTACAAATGGATTAAATGAATGTATATATGATTAAATCCACTTAGCTCCCAGTATCATTTTTTTATCTTACAATGTGTACCTCTGATTTCTAAATATATAATTTTGGCCAGTCTGACTGAAAATCAAAGCATATTTTTCCAGATAAGTATAATGTAGATAGTATAAAAAAAAAGCAAGGGATGAGAAAGTTTAGATGAAAACATGTTTTCATTATTATAGGGACCATTTGTTAGTGATAATATTGATGATGATTTTGATAGTTATGTGATTGCATGCAGGATAAGTCACTTCAGTTGTGTCCAACTCTTTGTGACCCTATGGATTATAGCCCACAAGGCTCTGCTGTCCATGGGATTCTCCAGGCAAGAAAACCAGAGTTGGTTGCCATGCCCTCCTCCAGGGGATCTTCCTGACCCAAGGGTCAAACCTGTCTCTCTTAAGTCTCCTGCATTGGCAGGTAGTTTCTTCACCACTGAGCCACAGTTATGTGATTACCATTTCTAGATATTTAAACTAATTTGCCAGCGTTCAGTAAAGAATGTTAGTCTTAAGGAGCATGTGAAGAAGGGTGATTTTCTTCACATCTTCTTAGGTGCTATAAGAATCCCAAATTATAAGATATATAATTTTATATGGAAATTGGCCTATTGTGTAAAATGTTTTATATACTACCTCCAGAGGTAGATGTCGACTGGATGAGGTGAAATTCCCTATAGCTTCCAGCAGATTTCCCTGAGATGTGTATAAGAGACAGGCTTAGAAGAGTGCCTAATAGTAGACACACAATTATAAATGGATTAAATGAATGTATATATGATTAAATCCACTTAGCTCCCAGTATCATTTTTTTATCTTACAATGTGTACCTCTGATTTCTAAATATATAATTTTGGCCAGTCTGACTGAAAATCAAAGCATATTTTTCCAGATAAGTATAATGTAGATAGTATAAAAAAAAAGCAAGGGATGAGAAAGTTTAGATGAAAACATGTTTTCATTATTATAGGGACCATTTGTTAGTGATAATATTGATGATGATTTTGATAGTTATGTGATTGCATGCAGGATAAGTCACTTCAGTTGTGTCCAACTCTTTGTGACCCTATGGATTATAGCCCACAAGGCTCTGCTGTCCATGGGATTCTCCAGGCAAGAAAACCAGAGTTGGTTGCCATGCCCTCCTCCAGGGGATCTTCCTGACCCAAGGGTCAAACCTGCCTCTCTTAAGTCTCCTGCATTGGCAGGTAGTTTCTTCACCACTGAGCCACAGTTATGTGATTACCATTTCTAGATATTTAAACTAATTTGCCAGCGTTCAGTAAAGAATGTTAGTCTTAAGGAGCATGTGAAGAAGGGTGATTTTCTTCACATCTTCTTAGGTGCTATAAGAATCCCAAATTATAAGATATATAATTTTATATGGAAATTGGCCTATTGTGTAAAATGTTTTATATACTACCTCCAGAGGTAGATGTCGACTGGATGAGGTGAAATTCCCTATAGCTTCCAGCAGTGAACGCAAGCTGACACCTTGCCACTGGGAGCCTTCAGACATTCTTAAGAAGACCCCGTTGCTAGAAGCAGTCAGGACAGAAATTTTTTGTTATCACCCCTTTCATGCTTTGAAATGCGGCAGATTTCTCAAAACCCTTAGATAGAGCTATAAAAGAACGTCGTGTTATTTTACTAGAGTCACAGAAAAGAAACCTAAAAATAAAACGTCCTCGCTGATCCGAGGGTGTGAGCACTCATGTGGCTTTGTGATGTGACATCACAAGAAATTCCAGGGGAGGCCGCCCACGCAGGGAGGAAGGCAAGGTCAAGGAGCCGCGGGTCTGGACCTGTGCTTGACTTCCTTTGATGAGCTTATTTGTTATATCAAACGGAGCAGAAAAAAGGCTCTCCAATGAGCATAAGAGGCTACTCTCGGTTTTAATTCACTCTCTTTCATTTCCCTCGGCAGCGCAGATTAAAGATGGGTTTTTCTTTTCCCCTGGTATGTCTCACTGTGGTTACTCAGTAGGAGAAAGAGCCAGCTTTAAAGGATTCTTTGTCCAATACGGTCTCTTGAACTACCAAAACATCTTCCAGGATGAAGTGCTGAGGTGTTTGATGGGAGCTGAACTAGAAATCACTTTCTGTCAATCAAATGCAAACCCAGTACCTGGCAGCCGCCTTATGAAAACCGGACCAAATAATACAGAAGGGGGAAAAAAGAAAAAGAGTTCCACTTTAAAAATTTAGTTTTGAATTACCTTGCTTCATTCATTTACATAAAAATGAAGTGCCAAATGGAAGAAACCATGAAAACAGCTCAACTGAAATGAACAGGATCAGGACTGCTATAAGAGGATGGTACCCAGCTCCCTGGGTACACATCTCAGATACAGGCTCCCGGGGGTGAAGTCACAACCCATCCCCCTTATCAGTTGATAATGGCAAGGGTGATGTTTCAGAATCAGTAGCCATTGCCAGCTCATAAAAGTAGACATGTTTTAAACATATGTTTTACATGGTACAATCAATCCATGTACTAGCGATGCACCTAACACTATGTACAGGACCCCAAGAGCTGTGCTGCGGAGAGATAACACATTTCCCAGATCACTGGAGGCTCCAATTCGCCCCTTATGCCTCACAGCACTTTCCAAGAAGTGTGTTATCTTGAAGTAACACACCCTTGGCTTGTGCCTTATTGCTTAATTATAATCGCAAAAGTGTCAGATGAGAATAATTGCTATCCCAATTTGCCATTATCCATTGTAGGCTTTCCGACTTAACCTAAGTGAGCATTTAAAAAATATGTTCAAGTTTTATTGACCTTGGAGGTAGAGATTCCTTTACTCCTTCCTATAATTATATTGGGAGCAGAAAATGCCTGCGGAGAGAAGCAGAGAATCAAGGAGTTGACTATTTCTGCACTTTTTGTGTTTAACACAGTCCAGTTTCATCACTTTACCTGCATTTCAGAGAGCACACTTTCCACTACATCACCATGAAGCCATGAATGCATACTGTTGGTGATATATTTGGAAAAAAACAGACTTTATTTGCCTTTCACTGGCAGATTACAAGACTCTCTAGTCAACTCTATAGCTTAAATCTCTGAGATGTACTTTATCCTCCTCAGTCCTCTGTGCATACTATTTATTTGTACTGAGTTTGATACACCTTATAGTAAGTTTAAGTTTTCCCTGCCAGCACCTCAAATGAGTAAAACATCTCTTAATGCTTGTGTTTGTGTGTGTGTGTGTGTGTGTGTGTGTGTGTGTTCAGTCATGTCCAGTTCTTTGTGACCCACAGTCTGTAGCACACCAGATTTCCTTGTCCATGGAATTCTCCAGGCAAGAATACTAGAGCGGGTTGCCATTTCCTTCTCCAGGGGCCTTTCCAACGCAGGAATCAAACCTGCATCTCCTGCACTAGCAGGCAGATTCTTAACCACTGAGCTACCTGGGAAGCTCGCCTTCATAGTATTAATGCTCTATTTTCCCAACCAGATTCCCTGGTACAGGGAGTCATCTCTGTATCCCATCCTAACCATCACCACCAGAGGAAGTTTAGAAGCCCAGCTTTGTGTCATTAATGTTCTAAAAAATATCTTAGGCTGCCTATTTGTTTGAGAATAAATATCTAGATTCTTAATCAAGAATTAAAAGTTCCAAACAATAAGACCTCAATATGTTTCTTCAAATGGCCTCCAGTTCATCTCTCTCACTCACCTCATGATTAAACTAAACTCAAAATCCTGCTTCACTGAGCTTGTGCTTTTCCATATCCATGCTTTCCTTACACTGTTTCCACTTGGAGAATCCCTTCTCCCCATTGCTCTCAACCCACATTCTTTTTCTTTCTCCCATTGCTTCACCTATTCCTAAGTCTCCTGTCTGAGTTAATCTCTACCTCTGCTCTGTCAGACTCTGGAGCAATGTTTTTGTGAGAAAATGAGCTCAAATCATATAACATTTAGCATGTAGTGGAAGAAGTACTGTGACCTGGGCAGCCTAGAGGCAACAGGTGATCAGATAAGGGCTCCCTTACTCAGCCCATGTAGTCAAGGAAGGCTTCCTGAAGGAGGTGGTCTTGAGTAATAATTGTAGGAAGAGTATGAGCTTGGTCAGTGGGGGAAAGGGGAAGGGCTTTCCAGATGTAGGGAACGGTGAGCCTTGTGGACCCAAATCTTCTCCGTATCTAGTGCCTTTGGTCCTGCTCAGGACCTGTCTCTTACCTGACCTTCTTCAACAATCTCCTGCTTCCGCCACAGTCACCACTTTCCTACCAGAGAGCCTTTCATCAAAAGCCCAGTTACTTCCTGCTCATGGATCACGAGATCATCTTTCATGAATCTTTTCGGTCTTCTCTTGCCCCATTGGACACCTTCACACCTCAATGGCATACACGTGATGCCATCTGAATGGCATGCCTTTGCCATCATTTTTCATCAGGTTAATTCAGTGCAGTTCCTTCCTTCCCTGTACTTTTACAAAGCACATTTCATCACTTTCTCCTCTGTGACCTTACATGAATTGTATGTCCTTTTATCATAACTATTGCTATTTTTGGAGCCCATGGAAATATATATTTTAAGTATCTCCAGTGTATATCAGTTTGTCCTTTCATTTGTTGCCTAGCTCAGAAAATACTAACAGCCACATCTTCATTCTCTCTGAAGAAAAATCAATGATTTGTATTTTTTTTTTCATTTATTTTATTTGTATTGTGGCATAATAATTGAATATATATTTAGGCACCATTTAAACTCTTTATGAGGTTAAGGGGGAAACTACCTGACTTATATTGAAGGCAACTACATTCCTGGCACTGTGTAAAGGCACCATGATATCTCCAAAGGAAAAGAGTGCATTATTCTACAGAGAAGGTTGCAGCAATTAAGAATCTCACCCAAGAATGCATGGCTTGTGAGAGCTAAAACCGATTTGCAAGTTCACGTCTATTGGTTCCCAAGGACTTTTCCCTTTCCTTGCAGCAGACAACCTATTGAAAGATTTTTTTTCTTTCTTTTCTATTTTTGAGTGCTGTATTTGACCATGTCTTTGTGGTTCTTATATGTATATGATTTACTGTGTCTTATTTTATATTAAAAGTATCCAATCTCCTTACTATAGACAATAATTCTTTTGTATTGTCTGTATTATGAAGAGAAAGAAGGTGATCCTCTGGGTTCTGCAGTTGTATCATAAAACTAATCATCTTACAAATAAGAAACAACTTTATTTCTTATGAAATTTCTGAATACTTGAGTTTCAAGTACAATATAGGATAAGCCTAGCTTATAAAATTTAATATGCCTTTTTTAGTTTGTTATACACTAGCTACTATAAGAAATAACTCTCTATTTCAAAGACTTAAAAGTACAGCAGTTCATTTCTTGCTTGAGGAGTACTTCAACATGGGTGTTCCTCCTGTCAGGGGAAGTGGTGAATCTCTACACCATAGAATCACTCAGGGTGATGGATGCCCTGGGCATCAGTATCCATCAGGCAGACGGGAGAATCACAGCGTGGAGAAACACAACTCCCTTCTTCAAAGCCCAGCTCAGAATTGCAAACCTGCCTTCATACTTCATCTTCTGATGAGAATTAGTCATGTGCCATGTATCATGCTGCCATATCCAGATATGAGAGGAGGCTGCAATCTCCAAATACCGTGAGTTCTGAACCTTATACAACACTCTTGTTGTTCAGTTGCTCAGTTGTGTTCGACTCTACAACCCCATGGACTGCAGCACACCAGGCTTCCCTGTCCATCACCAACTCGCAGAGTTGCTCTGATTCATGTACATTGAGTCAGTGATCCCATCCAACCATCTGATCCTCTGTCTCTCCCTTATCCTCCTGCCTTAAAATTTATCCTAGCATCAGGGTTTTTTCAAAAATAATGCTAGAGTTTCTTTTAAATATTAAAGAAATTACTGATACAAAATAAGATATAAAGCTTTGAAGAGACCTTTGAAAGTGAGGAATATTAAAGCATAAACGTCTTTAGTGTCACAGCAAGTCAGCCTCAGAGGCCAACAACCCAGTACCTGAACTGGCCGCTACCCAATGGTGCCCACTGTCCTCTAAGATGGGACAAGCACATGCTAGGTGGGCGGCTATCTCCTTCTGCCATATAAACCACATATCAGTGCCCTGGGGAGGTAAAAAATACAGTCAAACAATATCTATTATGATCTTTTATTTAATAAATGCTCTGATAAAGCAAACATTTCCAAACCACTGTACAAAAAAGATCTTCATGACCCAGATAATTATGATGGTGTGATCATTCATCTAGAGCCACACATCCTGGAATGTGAAGTCAAATGAACTTCAGGAAGCATCACAACAAACAAAGCCAGTGGAGGTGATGGAATTCCAGTTGATTTATTTCAAATCCTAAAACATGATGCTGTGAAACTGCTGCAGCCAATATGCCAGCAAATTTGGAAAACTCAGCAGTGGCCACAGAACAGGAAAAGGTCAGTTTTTATTCCAATCTCAAAGAAAGGCAATGCCAAAGAATGCTCAGTCTATTGCACAATTGCACTCATCTCATAGGCTAGTAAAGTAATGCTCAAAATTCTAAGCCAGGCTTCAACGATACGTCAACCATGAACTTACAGATGTTCAGACTGGCTTTAGAAAAGGAAGAGGAACCAGAGATCGAATTGCCAACATCCCCTGGATCACTGAAAAAAATAAAAGAGTTTCAGAAAAGCATCTATTTCTGCCTTGTTGACTAGGACAATACCTTTGACTGTGTGGATCACAATAAACTGTGGAAAATTCTGAAAGAGATGGGAATACCAGACCACCTGACCTGCCTCTTGAGAAATCTGCATGCAGGTCAGGAAACAACAGTTAGACCTGAATACGGAACAACAGACTGGTTCCAAATAGGAAAAGGAGTACATCAAGGCTGTATATTGTTACCCTGCTTATTTAACTTATATGCAGAGTACATCATGAGAAATGCTGGGCTGGAAGAAGCACAAGCTGGAATCAAGATTGCCAGGAGAAATATTGATAACCTCAGATATGCAGATGACACCACCCTTATGGCAGAAAGTGAAGAGGAGCTAAAAAGCCTCTAGATGAAAGTGAAAGAGGAGAGTGAAAAAGTTGGCTTAAAGCTCAACATTCAGAAAATGAAGATCATGGCATCCAGTCCCATCACTTCATGACAAATAGATGGAGAAGCATTTGAAATAGTGGCTGATTTTATTTTTTGGGCTCCAAAGTCACTGCAGATGGTGACCTCAGGCATGAAATTAAAACATGCTTACCCCTTGGGAGAAAAGTTATGACCAACCTAGAAGGCATATTAAAAAGCAGAGACATTTTCACCAACAAAGGTATGTCTAGTCAAGGCGATGGTTTTTCCAGTAGTCATGTATGGATGTGAGAGCTGGACTATAAAGAATGCTGAGCCCCGAAGAATTGATGCTTTTGAATTGTGATGTTGGAGAAGACTCTTTAGAGTCCCTTGGACTGCAAAGGGATCCAACCAGTCTATCCTAAAGGAAACCAAACCTGAATGTTTATTGGAAGGACTGATGTTGAAGCTGAATCTCCAATACTTTGGCCACCTGATATGAAGAACACGACTCCTTGGAAAAGACCCTGATGCTGGGAAAGATTGAGGGCAGGAGGAAAGGGGGATGACAGAGGATGAGATGGTTGGCTGACATCACCAACTCAATGGACATGAGTTTGCATAGGCTCTGGGAGTTGGCGATGGACAGGGAGTCCTGGCATGCTGCAGACCATTTATTTGCATAGATTCAGATACAACTGAGCAACTGAACTGAACTGACCTAGCTCATGTGAATCCAGTGGGTCATAATGAAATGAAAGATCTAGACAGCATGTTTATTAGCTTTGTTTGGTTCATTTTAACATTATTTTAAGACATCAAGACTTTCCCTGACTCATTTTGCTAAGGAGACAATATGGTAAATTTTAGCCATAGTGTTTATGTCCACAGAATTATGCATAATATGTAATATAATATGTAACTCATTACATATCACATGCTAAACAGTCATTTTAATTTATTTTTATTTGCAGTTTCTCAAGGTGCATGTATGTGTGTCTGTGTTTGTGAGAGAGAGCGATTTAATGGGATCTTTTTAGTAAGTAGCTTTACTGAAATGACATGAATATCTGAGTTGTGTAAATCGCCTTAGACTAGGGGAATCATGAACTCATGTTTCCTGCTCTGGCTCTGCTTTTTCCTGCCTGAGACACATTACTTACTTGTCCTCAATCAATAAAAAAGAATAATATTAATTAACCCATTCAGTTGAAATGTTTCTATAAAAAAACAAACACATATCTGGATGGAAATGTAGTAACTATATAGCACTCAATGGATTATAGTCTTTGCAGCTGAAAATGAAGAAGATCTTTATAGCCCACAAAAATAAAACCAGGAGCTGACTGTGGCTCAAATCATAAGCTCCTTATTGCAAAATTCAGACTTAAATTTGAAGAAAGTAGGGAAAATCACTAGGCCATTCAGGTATCATCTGAATCAAATCCCCTATGATTCCACAATGGAAGTGAAAGATAGATTCAAAGGTTTAAATCTGATAGACAGAGTGCCTGAAGAAATACGGATGGAGTTTTGTAACACTGTACAGGAGGCAGTGACCAAAATCATCCCATAGAAAAAGAAATGTCAGAAGGCAAAATGGTTGTCTGACTGGCCTTACAAATAGCTGAGAAAAGAAGAGAAGTGAAAGGTAAAGGGGAAAGGGAAAGATATACTCAACTGCAGAGTTCCAAAGAATGGCAAGGAGAGATAAGAAAGCCTTCCTAAGTGAACAATGTAAAGAAATAGAGGAAAACAATACAATGGGAAAGACTAGAGATCACTTCAAGAAAATTACAGATACCAAGGGAACGTTTCATACAATAAAGAACAGAAATGGCAAGGACCTAAAAGAAGCACAAGGTGTTAAGAAGAGCTTGTAAGGATATATAGAAGAATCGTACAAGAAAAAAAAAATTTTTTTAATGATCTGCTGCTGCCGCTGCTGTTGCTAAGTCACTTCAGTCATGTCCAACTCTGTTGACCCCATAGATGGCAACTCACCAGGCTCCCCCATCCCTGGGATTCTCCAGGCAAGAACACTGGAGTGGGTTGCCATTTCCTTCTCCAATGCATGAAAGTGAAAAGTGAAAGGGAAGTCACTCAGTCGTATCCGACTATTAGTGACCCCATAGACTGCAGCCCACTGGGCTCCTGCATCCATGGGATTTTCCAGGCAAGAGTACTGGAGTGGGGTGCCATTGCCTCCTCCACTTAATGACCTGGATAACCACACAATCATGTGGTCACTCACCTAGAGCCAGACATCCTGGAGTGTGAAGTCAAGTGGAACGTAGGAAGCATTACTACAAACTAAGCTGTGGAGGTGGTGGAATCCCAGATAAGCCATTTCTAATTAGAAAAACTGATTTTGCTAAAGTGTTGTACTCAATATGTTAGCAAATTTGGAAAACTCAGCAGTGGCTCCAGTATTGGAAAAAATAAATTTTCCTTCCAAATTCAAAGACAGTTATGCCAAAGAATGTTCAAACTCTGCACAGTTGCACTTATCTTATACGCTAGCCAGGTAATGCTTAAAATCCTTCAAGCTAGGCTTCAGTAGTAGGTAAACCAAGAACTTCCAGATATAGAAGCTGGATTTAGAAAAGT
>SJYC01054872.1:0-21686 GCA_006408675.1 Madoqua kirkii | reverse complement strand
TATGCAGGTCAGGAAGCAACAGTTAGCACTGGACATGGAACAACAGACTGGTTCCAAATAGGAAAAGGAGTTTATTAAGGCTGTATATTGTTACTGTGCTTATTTAACTTACATGCAGAGTACATCATGAGAAACTCTGGGCTAGAAGAAGCACAAGCTGCAATCAAGATTGCCGGGAGAATAGCAATAACCTCAGATATGCAGTTGACACCACCCTTATGGCAGAAAGTGAAAAGGAACTGCAGAGTTTTTTGATGAAATTGAAAGAGGAGAGTGAAAAAGCTGGCTTAAAACCCAAAATTCAAAAAATAAAAGATCTGACCTTTGCTTTGGCATCTGGTCCCAGCATTTCATGGCAAATACTGGGGAATCAATGTAAACAGTGACAGACTTTATTTTCTTGGGCTCCAAAATCATTATGGATAGTGAGTGCAACCATGAAATTATAAGATGCTTGCTCCTTGAAGAAAACCTATGACCAATCTAGACAGCATATTAAAAGTTATGATCAAAGTAACAGTTTTCCTAGTAGTCTTGCACAGATGTGAGAGTTGGAACCCAGAGAAGGCTGAGCACCAAAAAACTGATGATTTTGAACTGTGATGTTTGTGAAGACTCTAGAGTCCCTTGAATTGCAAGGAGATCAAACTTCAATCCTAAAGGGAATCAACCCTGAATATTCACTGGAAAGACTGATGCTGAAGCTGAAGTTCCAGTACCTCGATCACCCAATGTAAAGAGCCAAGTAACTGGAAAAGACCCCAATGCTGGGAAGATTGATAGCAGGAGGAGAAGAGGATGACAGAGATGGTTGGATGACATCACTGTCTCAACAGACATGAGTCTGAGCAAACACTGGGAGATTGTGGGGGACTGGAAGCCTAGTGTGCTGTGGTCTATGGGGTCACAAAGAGTCAGACAAGACTGAGAGACTAAGCACTGCACAGCACGTGATAGTAATAACAATAAGGATAGAGTAATAACCTTACTAGGCGATTGCTTATAGAGTGCACTGTGTAATATTCATGTCACAGGGCCCCACTCATGAGTTTTGGGATTTTGAACAAGATACATAATTAGCTGTACCTCATATTATTCTTGTTTAACAGGAAGATCATTATATGATCCAACCTGCAGAGTTGCCATGAGGATTAAAGAAACATATACAAAGGACTGAAAATAACACCTGGCTCATAACACACACACATTCATCAGATCAAACAACTGCTTTAACTGCAATCTAGTTTACTTTCAAAATGATCTCAGTTTTTTAAAGCAGCTCAGATATAGATTTTATGTTCTTAATTATAACTACATGTCTACTTTAAAACATCTCAATATACATTTTTGTTGTTTAGTAGTTGCTAGATTCATCCGTAGCTATATTTCCCTGAAAGGATGAATACAATTTGGAATCCATTCAGTTGTTCTGAAGAGTGTAGATTCTGTGGTTAAAGTCTCTTTATCTCTAGTTCCATGTAAATATATTTATATCTATATTTCATTTCTTCTGATTTCTGAACCACTGATTTCCTAAAACAATGCTTTTCCTATCAGACCTCACCAAGTGTTTTTAGACAGTATTATAGTTTTCATAATTTTTCTGGAATTATGTTGATAATAACCAAGGTAGTTGTCTTATCTTTGTTCAGATTCTCTTACTGGAAAATGATTTCCTCTTTGTTGATTTATGCCTGCCCTTCACAATTTCATGTTTTAGAATTTCTGATATCCTCATTATTCTCTGAATCCTTTCAGCAGATTTCTATTACTGAGACAGTAGAACTTGCATTTTATTATTTTGATTTATTAATTCATCGTCTTCATAGTACACTTTTGACAGATGGGGGGAACTATACTATCATTGTTTCCATATTTATAACATTAGTAACAGCTTATTAAATAAAGCAGTACTTAAATTTAGCTTATGCTTCCAGGAAAAGTTGTACCCCATTTTGTTTTTATTTTTATATTTGATATTGACTTTTTTATTAAATATTTAAAAATAAGTTGTAGTTCTGAAATGCATTGCAAATGTAGAGTTCAAACCACTGAGTATTTCATATTCTTGTCTTTAAAATTACTTTCTAAAAGGTACATTACCTTATTAGCCATGGGGTAGGAGAGTGGGAAATGGCAACTGACTCCAATACTTTTGCCTGGAGAATCCCTTGGACAGAGGATCCTGGTGGGCTACAGTCCATGGGGTCTCAGAGTCAGACACAACTGAGCAACTGACACACATACAGTAGAGTGGGTAATGAGATGAACAGTGTTAAACCATTTTCCCATATATTTGATCTATAAAAATTTTACACCCCACAAATAGAAATAACAAAAAGGGTAACTTTATTATATGAAATCATTTATTTACAATGACCTAAATAGTTGCCCATAAGATATACATTTGACAGAAAATCTTATTGTATATATACAAATATATATAGTCATGCATTTGTATGTATATAATTTAGTTTCCAGTGTTTCACATTTTATTTTTATTACAAACCAATTTCTGATTAACAAGAATATGTGTTATGACCAAATTAAGAAGGTCACATTTACATAATGTTTATATCATATGAAAGTACTTCTTTTATTTTTATGTTTCCTGACTGTGTCATTTATTAGATTTGAAATTTGGGGCAAGTGCATGCGTCTATCTGGACATCTGTTTCTTTGTTTGTAAAACTCTAAAGACAGTGTCTCATACATATGGAATTTAGAGGATAGTAATGATGACCCTGTAAGTGAGACAATATAAGAGACACAGAGGTATAGAACGGACTTTTGGCTTCAGAGGGAGAGGGAGAGGGTGGGATGATCTGGGAGAATGGCAACGAAACATGTATACAGTCATATGGGAGATGAAGCACCAGTCTATGTTCAATACAGGATACAGGATGCTTGGGGCCGGTGTAAGGGATGAACCGGGGGGATGGGCAGGGAAGGGAGGTGGGAGGGGGCTTTAACATGGGGAGATCGTCCACACCTGTGGCTGATTCATGTCAATGTATGGCAGAACCAATGCAGTGCTGTGAAATTTCATACATATGGAATTTAGAGGATAGTAATGATGACCCTGTAAGTGAGACAATATAAGAGACACAGAGGTATAGAACGGACTTTTGGCTTCAGAGGGAGAGGGAGAGGGTGGGATGATCTGGGAGAATGGCAACGAAACATGTATACAGTCATATGGGAGATGAAGCACCAGTCTATGTTCAATACAGGATACAGGATGCTTGGGGCCGGTGTAAGGGATGAACCGGGGGGATGGGCAGGGAAGGGAGGTGGGAGGGGGCTTTAGCATGGGGAGATCATGTACACCTGTGGCTGATTCATGTCAATGTCTGGCAGAACCAATACAGTACTGTAAAATAGAATAAATTATTAAACAAAAATAAAAAATTAAAAAAAAGACAGTGTCTTCTTTTCAGTGCTGTGATGCACAAACACAGGCACAAACTGTGTTATTTGACATAACACAGTGTAGGGGCTGGAAAAGTCAATGTTCTGTCAATAGAACTGCTATTTTTATTTTCATAATTATCAATAGCATTTTAATTTTAAACCTCATGTTGAAGCAAGTATTATAGGAATATTTTTCATCAGAATCTAAGAACCAATGAAAAGGTGTAGTTGCAACAAACTTTAAATCTTTGAGAATTTTTTCTATGTTCTTTCTATTAATATAAGTACTAAATATTAATATTTAGATATTTCAAGGTGGCACAGTGGTAAAGAATCTGCCTGTCTTTGAGGGAGATGTAAGAGACATGAGTTTGATCCCTGGGTTGGAAATATCCTCTGGAGTAGGAAATGGCTACCCAATCCAATATTCTAGCGTGGAGACTTCCATGGACAGAGGAACCTGGGGGACTACAGTCCATGGGGTTGCAGTCAGACACAACTGAACGCACAGGCACACACACAATCTTATAATTACCAGGAGCTCTGGTCAACATATTACTCCCTTAGTTCATTTAACCCTTTGAGAGTATTATGAGGAGGTATTAGGCTCACTGTATAGATCTAAGTACTGAGCTCCAGACTAATTTGTAATGGTGAGGTGAAGTCGCTCAGTCGTGTCCGACTCTTTGCGACCCCGTGGACTATAACCTACTAGGCTCCTCTGTCTATGGGATTCTCCAGGCAAGAATATTGGAGTGGATTGCCATTTCCTTCTCCAGGGGATCTTCCTGACCCAGGGATCAAACCTAGGCCTCTTGCATTGGAGGCAGATGCTTTAACTTCTGAGCCACCAGGGAAGCAATATTTCTTAAGAAATAACCAATTATTTATGATAACTAGATAGATGCTTATCAAATGGTAAATCATAAATTTACTATCATGAGTTCCTGATTTTAATGTTCATACTTCCTTCGATTTCACCATACTGTAATTACATGTATTTCTCTTCTTTTTTTTTTTCTGTTTGTTGAATTGTGCAGCATATGAGATCTTAGTTCCCCAGCTAGGGATCTAACCCACATCCCTGTAGTAGACGTGCAGAATCCAAACTACTGAACCACCAGGGAATTCCCTATACCTATTCTTTATTTTCTCTTTATGTACAGTTTTATACTTAGAAATATCAGCTAACAAAAATTTCTTCATAAGACTTTTTTATATTTATGATATTCATAAATTATAATATCCTGGCACATTCTGTTTCATATATTTCCATGTGTTATGAAGAATTTTAAAAAGTGACTCATATATTTACAGAACTAATACATAAATGAACATTGAATGAATAAAAATATTCTATAAATTAGTTATGAGGTAAGAGGTAGAAATAAAATTTTACAGTTTTGTTCCTTGTACTTATTTATTGTCCAAATAATTACGACTAATAGGGAAAAGTTTTTTATAGCTTGATTTAAATAGAAATTACACACATGATTAAGCCTTTGCTGAGATATAAATATTTAAAGAGTAATCTGTTTACATTAACCTTCTTTAGGACCCAGAGAAATGATTGTGGATCCATGTATCCTAAATTCCTACGTATGACAATATCTGAAGGAGAACTTTTACTTAAGATGCTATCAAATTTCTTGAGTAAGGATCATATATATCCCTACTTAAATGAGAAAATACACCACTGTAAATACTAGATGTCTGACCTCAACTTCTGGTTCCTTCTAAAGATATTGTAACTATACTTGTTATTTTAAGGTTCATTCTGGCTTTTTCCCTCCAGTTTGGGCAGATTCTCCATTTCATCTTATGCGTTCCTCTTTACATATGCCTTTAGGACCCAGAGAAATGATTGTGGATCCATGTATCCTAAATTCCTACGTATGACAATATCTGAAGGAGAACTTTTACTTAAGATGCTATCAAATTTCTTGAGTAAGGATCATATATATCCCTACTTAAATGAGAAAATACACCACTGTAAATACTAGATGTCTGACCTCAACTTCTGGTTCCTTCTAAAGATATTGTAACTATACTTGTTATTTTAAGGTTCATTCTGGCTTTTTCCCTCCAGTTTGGGCAGATTCTCCATTTCATCTTATGCTGTTCCTCTTTACATATGCCGCTGCTGCTAAGTCGCTTCAGTCGTGTCTGACTCTGTGCGACCCCATAGACAGCGGCCCACCAGGCTCTCCTCATCCCTGGGATTCTTCAGGCAAGAACACTGGAGTGGGTCGCCATTTCCTCCAGTGCATGAAAGTGAAAAGTGAAAGTGAAGTCGCTCAGTTGTGTCTGACTGTTCATGACCCTGTGGGCTGTAGCCTACCAGGCTCCTCTATCCATGGGATTTTTCCAGGCAAGAGTACTGGAGTGGGTTGCCATTGCCTTCTCTGTTACATATGCTAAAATCAATCAATTAATCAATTTTCGAAATCAGAGGTCTTCTTAGTCCTTGGAGATTTGGCTTTGTCTCAGATTTGGCTAATCTAGTTGGCCGAGTTTTGCTTCAAGCATCAAGCTTTTAGCAATGTTTTGGGGGGAGTCTGCTTCTGTTGATAAATTGCAAAATGTCTGCTGCTAATGACCCCAGGATGCACCCATCTCTTGAATGTGGATACTCATCATAAAATCTGTGTGCTTTCCTGCCCTGCTGTGTTTGCGTCCTGTCCTGTTAGGTTTTTGTTCAGTTGTTCAATCATGTCCAACTCTTTGAGACCCCTTGGACTACAGCATGCCAGGCTTCCCTTGTCCTTCACCATCTCCTGGAGCTTGCTCAAATGCATGTCCATCGAGTTGGTGATGCCATCCAACCATTTCATCCTCTGTTGTCCTCTTCTCCTCCTGCCCTCAATCCTTCCCAGCATCAGGATTTTTCCTAATGAGTTGGCTCTTTGCATCAGGTGGCCAAAATATTAGAGCTTCAGCTTCAGCATCAGTCTCTCCAATGTATTTCCTTGGGTGAAATGTCACTCTCTAATTTGATTAAAACAGCAAATGAACTTCCACTCATTGGGTAGTAATGTGGGTTTTCATCAACGCACTCTTCCCTTCTAACGAAGAGGTATGGAGTGCATATGATGTAATACTTAGTCTTGTGTTGGCTATCCTAGGAATACTTTATTTAACAGTGTTTAACAGATTTTTTTTTTTTTTTACATCACATAAAACATCCTTGACTGGATCTTTTCAGACCTCATGAGGGTCAAGGATTTGCTCTGCTATTGCATTTGGTTAGTTGTTAATAATCTACCAAGAGTATTAGCTTACTACAAAGAAGTTAACAGAGTTTTCCCCAGTGACTCAATGGTAAATAATTAGGCTGCCAATGCAGGTCCAATCCCTGGGTCAGAACGATCCCCTGGAAAAGGAAATGGCAACCCACTCCAGTATTCTTGCCTGGGAAATCCCATGGATAGATGAGCCTGGCAGGATACAATCCATGAGGTTGCAAAGAGTCAGACATAATTTAGTGATTAAACAACAACAAAGAAGAAGTTTACAGGAACAATTTATCAATAAATGGCAGTGACCTTCATTGAAAGGTACTGGACTGTACTCAAACTGAAAACACCTCCTTAAAAATTAAATATTTTTGATAACATATAAATATGAGCCTGTAGATTTTGGGAAAACAGAAGTTCAAAGACAAATCAAACTCTAACATTTTGAACTTCTGCTGCTGCTGCTCCTGCTGCTGCTAAGTCACTTCAGTCTTGTCTGTTTCTTTGCAACCCCATAGACAGCAGCCCACCAGGCTCCCCCGTCCCTGGGATTCTCCAGGCAAGAACACTGGAGTGGGTTGCCATTTCCTTCTCCAATGCATGAAAGTGAAAAGTGAAAGTGAAGTCGATCAGCCGTGTCTGACTCTTCGTGACCCCATGGACTGCAGCCTACCAGGCTCCTCTGCCCATGGGATTTTTCAGGCAAGAGCACTGGAGTGGGTTGCCATTACCTTCTCCAAACTTTTGCTACGAAGCTGCAAAATATTCTGGGGAATACGTAACAAATATCACCAGAAAATACCTATTAATTTGACTCAGTTTATGGGTATGTTGAAATTCCTCCTTGCTAAAGCATGCATTCTCTTAAATCTAGCTGTGTTCAGAATCTTAATTGCATAGTGACCTCTTGTTTTCTCATTTCTTTGGACACAGGAAAGCTATTGAACTTTTCATGTGCATTGTTCCACAAAGTGAAGAGGAACTATAAAGCTTCTTGATGAAAGAGAAAGTGGAGAGTTAAAAAGTTGTTTTAAAGCTCAACATTCAGAAAACAAAGATCATGGCATCTGGTCCCATCACTTCATGGCAAATAGATGGGGAAACAGTGGAAACAGTGTCAGACTTTATTTCTGGGGGCTCCAAAATCACTGCAGATGGTAACTGCAGCCATGAAATTAAAAGACGCTTACTCCTTGGAAGAAAAGTTATGATCAACCTACACAGCATATTGAAAAGCAGAGACATTACTTTGCCAACAAAGGTCTGTCTAGTGAAAGCTATGGTTTTTCCAGTGGTCATGTATGGATGTGAGAGTTGGACTGTGAAGAAGGCTGAGCACCAAAGAATTGATGCTTTTGAACTGTGGTGTTGGAGAAGACTTGAGAGTCCCTTGGACTGCAAGGAGATCTAACCAGTCCATTCTGAAGGAAATTAGTAGCCCTGGGTGTTCTTTGGAGGGAATGATGCTAAAGGTGAAACTCCAGTACTTCGGCCACCTCATGCAAAGAGCTGACTCATTGGAAAAGACTCTGATGCTGGGAGTAGCATATTGAAAAGCAGAGACATTACTTTGCCAACAAAGGTCTGTCTAGTGAAAGCTATGGTTTTTCCAGTGGTCATGTATGGATGTGAGAGTTGGACTGTGAAGAAGGCTGAGCACCAAAGAATTGATGCTTTTGAACTGTGGTGTTGGAGAAGACTTGAGAGTCCCTTGGACTGCAAGGAGATCTAACCAGTCAATTCTGAAGGAAATTAGTAGCCCTGGGTGTTCTTTGGAGGGAATGATGCTAAAGGTGAAACTCCAGTACTTCGGCCACCTCATGCAAAGAGCTGACTCATTGGAAAAGACTCTGATGCTGGGAGGGATTGGGGGCAGGAGGAGAAGGGGATGACAGAGGATGACATGGCTGGATGGCATTACCGACTCGATGGACGTGAGTTTGAGTGAACTCTGGGAGTTGGTAATGGACAGGGAGGCCTGGCATGCTGTGATTCATGGGGTTGCAAAGAGTCGGACACGACTGAGCAACTGAACTGAACTGAACTGAATTGAACCCATGCTTTAGAGTTGGCATGAGCTGACAAAGATTCAAAATAATGACAGGTTTATAGATTTTTCTTATTCTTTAAAAAGAAGTAAAAATTAAACAAAGTTATAGTATTTTGCCCTTATTCAAAGTTATTCATTATATTTTCCTACTTGAAAGCATTTCTACCATTATATTTCTTTCCTTATAGACTTTTAAAATAAGACCATCACGCACAGGGTTAATTAAAATAGAACTGAAGTGCTGAGAGTGTGAAATTATATGACTATGGGTTACATAACACTAAATAATTTATGTTCAAGTATAGCAATAATTAAATTAAAAATTTATCCTCATGCTGTAACACAATGTTCTACCTCATTTTCAGAACTGTTAAAAAGCTATTATTTTATGGAAAAACAGAAGCTTCCTTTTTCTTAAAAGCCACATATTTCAGTTGTTCTTACTACATCATGCTGCTTCTTGAAGAAACCTAGGCAAACTAACCATTACTCCACAGATCCTAGACTTTATGTAAAGGTATATTTTCATTTGACAAGAAAACTGACAAAAGTGGTTGGTTACTCCTGTCCCAGGGTCTTGGCACTTATTGTTATCTCTGCCTGAAATGCACTTCCCTTATTTTTGTATAAACTTTACCATGTTTAGATCATGACTCAGATTCATTATTAACAAGGTCTTCCCTGACCACAGTACTTAACATTACCATTCTTTATCCATCCGCTCAGTCTCTATTTTGTTACCTTACTCTTCAATTTTCTTTATGGATAATCTCATTTGATATGTATATACGTTGTTATTCATTTATCTTCTGTCTCCATCTAGTAACAGGTTGACAAAAAACAACATATTTTTCACTGCTGCATCAACAGTGCCTAAAACACAACCTACCCAGGGTAGGACCTCAATGACTATTTGTTAAAAAAAAAAACTGAAAAAATAAATGAACACGTTTGAAATTATAATTATATATACCATGTTTAATAAAGGCTCTCAGAGAATATATTATTGGTTCTATTTTATTTACTAACTCTACTGCATGGTCACTTCCCTCCCTACTTCACACACACACACACACACACACACACACACACAGAGCCATGAATTACCTCTAATTAGTTCAGCTGGTAAAGAATCCACCTACAGTGCAGGAGACCCCAGTTTGATTCCTGGTTTGGGAAGTTCTCCTGGAGAAGGGATAGGCTACTTGTTCCAGTGTTCTTGGGCTTTCCTGGTGGCTCAGACAGTAAAGAATCTGCCTGCAACACATGAGACCTGGGTTCAACTCCTGGGTCAAGAAGATCCCCTGGAGGAGGTCATGGCAATCCACTCCAGTGTTCTAGCCTGAAGAATCTCCATAGACAAAGGAGCTTGATGGGCTATAGTCCATGGGGTCCCAAGAGTCAGATATAACTGAGCAACTAAGCACACACACATATAGTTTTTATAGTTTTCTAACTCATGTGAAGAGTTGACTCATTGGAAAAGACTCTGATGCTGGGAGGGATTGGGGGCAGGAGAAGGGGATGACAGAGGATGAGACGGCTGGATGGCATCACTGACATGATGGACATGAGTCTGAGTGAACTCTGGGAGTTGGTGATGGACAGGGAGGCCTGGCATGCTGCGATTCATGGGGTCGCAAAGAGTTGGCCACGACTGAGTGACTGAACTGAACTGAACTGAACTTACCATGTATGTTTAATTTCATACCAATTTCTCAATATGAAATATTTTTCTTACCAACCCCCACCCCAATTAAGTTACAGTCATTCTGACCATCTTTTGAAGCTCAAATTAAAAGAAAATTCCTTCACAAAGCTCTCTATTTTTCCAAGTATGATTAGTCAATTGTTTGCTCACCACTCAGTTTCCCTGATGGTCCAGACAGTAAAGAATTTGCCTGCAAAGCAGGAGACTTGGGTTTGATCCCTGGGTGGGGAAGATCTCCTAGAGAAGAAATGGCAACCCACTCCAATATTCTTGTCTGGAGAATTCCATGGACAGAGGAGCCTGGAAGGCTATAGTTCATGGGTCACAAAGAGGTGGACACAACTGAGCGACTGACAGTTTCACTTTCTCACTTGCTCTTCACTGCTACTGTTATGTGTTAGTCAATCAGTCCTGTTTCAGTTTCTACTTTAGTTTTTGTGTTCATCTGTCCCCAACTAGATACTAGAATTTTAACTCTTAGTTAGTTTAACTTATCTCTCAATACCGTGAGGTACTCAGTGTTTTTAAGATATTTAAAATATTTTGTGAAAGAAAAGAAAGACTAAATGAATATAAGTTCATGCTTTCAGTCAACGTTCATAGTAACACTGAGCCACAGACAGGTTGATGCTAAAATCATCTCAACTTGTATTTCATTCATTTGACCTACCTTTTAAAAGCATGAGACCAGCTAAGTTGACCAACTTGTGTAGAATAGGAAGTAAACCTAAAAAATTGTCTATTTTGTCCAAAAACTTCTATCCATCGATGAATTGGAGGGAAACACACCCCAGACTGAGTGGTGCTTCCTTTAAAAAGGAAAATCCATATAGTTTGCAGAAACTGAAAGCCTGATGTTTCTGTCTCTGTAATAATTCATAGGTTATAAAATGTGGAAACTATCATATGCAGCCCTTAGACTGCCATTGCAATCACTCAATAGTATAGACACTCAAGATCTAGGCCAATGAACACATTTTGAATGTACGTCTAGTTTCTCTTCCTTGTGCGTGCGTGCGTGCGTGCGTGCATGCGTGTGTGTGTGTGTGTGTGTGTGTGTGTGTGTGTGTATAAACTGGTGACAAAGAGAAAACTTCAGGAAAAAAGATGAAATGATGTCCTTTTCATCCCAAGCTTCTCACTTTCTGAAGACATTCCCTGTTGCGTGGGAAGCCAATAAGAATCCGTTCTGCCTACATCCTGACATGGCATCAGATCCTACTCTTTCTGACCCTTTAACACTAGTGGTAAGCAGCACATATTGACACTGAAATCTATTTAAAAGCAAGGTTCCTGACAACTAAACTTCATGAAGGCAGAGCCTTTAAAAATGCACATTGTCACATGGCGTTGACAGCAGGTGCCATTGACTTTTCCCGCTGAACAGTCCCAGGCCACAGGCTCCGTAAAGGCATGAGGCGCCTCGGAGAGAAAAGCAGCTGGTTTTCCTTAGAAACTACCTGCTGTCAGTCAGTTTGGCATCATTTGGGGCAGCAGGTGCTCCACAGATAAAAAGAAAGACTGTTAGAGAATCTTTTTCTTTTTCTTGAAGTTTTTTGACAATTCATTGATGGTGGGACCTAGTTGTGATGAAAGTTCAGTTTACTTTGACAAGATAGCTTTTTCTCTCCAGGCTATTAACCTGATCATTGGCCTGTGACAGATTAGGGAAAGGGAATCATAAAAATTTGTCTTTCCTTGTCTTGACTCTTTTTTTCTACACACACAAGCTATAGCTGGATGGAGAAGAACTTTGCTTGCACTTCAAATACAACTTTCCCAAACCAATTGCTATGTAAGTTTTTCACTTTTGTGTGTTTGTTTTTCTTTAAATCTGTTCCTTTTGACATCTGTGATTTATGGGAAGATTATACTATGTCTGATGTTATTGTGTTGTATTGCCTGAGGTGGATGAACTGATTGTAAGGTCAGCAGATTAAAGGTATGTAACTCTGTGTTATAGTATTGGTCATAATTTACCATTAGGAACAAGTGACAGTGTACAATGTCACGCTTTCACAATTTGATTTCCTATTCTGTAGTGATAGTACAAGGTTGTTTTGTGTCTGAGTTAGGAGCCAAAATTGTGTCTGGATTAGTAGCCAAAATCTTTACCTGTCTGCAGAAAGGTCACAGAAAAATTCATGGAAGATGCCAAAGGTTATAAAACATCAAAAATTACTACTAGTAGGAAACGATGAAAAGTGAAGTGAAAGTCATTCAGTTGTGTTCAACTCTTTATATGTGACCCCATGAACTGTAGCCTGCCAGGCTTCTCTGTCCATGGAATTCTCCAGGCCAGAACACAGGACTCCCACACTGCAGGCGAATTCTTTACTTTTTGAGCTGCCTGGGAAGTCCAAGAATATTGGAGTGAGTGAATATATCCTTTCTCCTTTCTCCAGGGTATCTTCCCGATCCAGGAATCAAATCAGGGTCTCCTACAATGCAGGCAGATTCTTTACCAGCTGAGCTCCAGGGACGCTCAGGAAACAGTCACAAACCATGAATGCAATTGGAAAATGCATGTGGATATTATATGTAACAGACTTCCCTGATAACTCAGTTGGTAAAGAACGTGCTTGCAATGCAGGAGGCCCTAATTTGATCCCTGCATAGGAAGATCCCCTGGAGAAGGGGTAGGCTACCCACTCCAGTATTCTTGAGCTTCCTTTGTGGCTCAGCTGGTAAAGAATCTGCCTGCAACGAGGGAGACCTGGGTTTAATCCCTGGGTTGGTAAGATTCCCTGGAGAAGGGAATGACTACCCACTCCAGTATTCTTGCTAAGAGAATTCCATGGCCTGTATAGTCCATGAGGTCACAAAAGTTGGACACAACTGAGACACTTTCACTATTACATGTAACACATGCATATGGAATCTAGAAGATGGTTATTGATGAACCTCTTTGCAGGGCAGAAATGGAGATACAGACATAGAGAGCAGATTTGTGGACACAGTGTCAGGGGAGAGCATGGGACGAACTGAGAGAATAACATGGAAACGCAGACATTACCATACATGAAGTAGATAGCTAGTAGGAATTTGCTGCATAACACATGGAGAACAACCCAGTGCTCTGTCACACCTAGAGAGGTGGGGTGGGTGGAAGATGGTAGAGGGTTCAGAAGGGAGAGGACATGTGTATACCTGTGGCTGGTTCATGCTGATGTATGGTACAGGCCAACACAATATTGTAAAGCAATTATCCTCCAATTTAAAAAAAAAAAAGTAAAAAAAAAATAACAGCTGATGGAGACATTTGGTTTAAACAATGAATTCATTATAAGTCAAAGTTGTCACTATTACAACTTAAGGAAAGAGAGAAAGATTTTTAAATGTTCTTGTTAAAAGTGAAGTAACATGGAGAAAAGAAGACAAAGAGACATATATAACAAGAAAAATCAAGAAAGATTAGGGACCAAACCTATATTCCTCTAACTATAATACAAAGTATATAATTGTAAACCTTTAGTTGCAATAAAAATTTCACTAAGCTGGTCAAACTGCTCACGGGTTATTCCCTAAACACAGGGGCCTTGAATAGTTCCTATCCGAAAGGAAAGCAAATGTCTGGTGTATTGCTAATTATTTATACTGCATTATCAAAAGTATTCCTCACAGGAAGTTAATCTCTGTCCAGCAGCCACAAGTACCAAATTCTTCCAGAATTGTCTAATGATTGGAAGAATGTTTAACAGACCACTTTCAGCTTCTGCATCTGAGCTGGGAATGTTGATGAAGTGGCAGGCTATTTGGTTGCCTGGGACTCTGGACTAGGAAACGAAGATCAGGCTAAGGAGTTGGGTTTATTATGGCGGCAAAGGACTTGGCAAAAGTTGTTTTGTATTTTCAAAACAGCTTTAGTGAAATACAATTCTCATGCCATACAGCATGCCTGTTCAAAGTGTACATTCCATGCCTGTGTATTCAGCATGCTGAGTTATCTTCCATAACCCCCCATAAAGCCCCATTCCATTTAACACTCACTCCCTTCCTCCCTACTTCCAGCCTAAGGCAGTCACTAATCTGCTTTCTGTCTCTATAGCTTTACTTATGCTGAACATTTCAAATATATGGAATTACTGATGCTGTTCTTTGGAATCTTTTTGCAATTAGCATAATGTTGTCAAGGTGTATCCATGTTCTGCTGCTGCTGCTAAGTCGCTTCAGTCGTGTCCGACTCTGTGCGACCCTATAGACAGCAGCCCACCAGGCTCCTGTTCTAGTATGTATTAATAGTTTGTCCCTTTTTATTACTGAAAACTATTTCATTATATAGCTAATACCATGTTTGACGAAGCCCACAAAGGAAGTGGTCATGTGAGCACACACAAGATGATGGCAATCAGCAAGCCAGGAAGACTTCTCAGCAGAACTCTATCATGGCACCCTGGTTATGGCCTGTTAGTCCCCAGAACTGTGAGAAAACACATTTCTGTTGTTTAAACCACCAAGTCTATGGTGTGTTGTTATGGAAGCCCAAGCTGACCAAAGCAAATGGATATGGACGTCTCAGGTCTAAGTTACATGGGTATCATTCTTAGAGATGTTCATCATTTGATCAGTGGCAGTGTTGTGAGATTTGTGGTCCATGCTCCATAGGTTTGATCTGAATTACACAATATGAAAGCTCTGATCATTTTCAAGCATGACAAGCACCTAAGAGGTTTAAACCAAATCTGCTGAGTTCTCCATGAACCCTAAGATCGAGATGAAATTAAATCAAATTCCTATTTTATACCCCCATGTGTATATATTTATCCAAAATTTCTAGAAATGTCTTTGAGGCTATATTTTCTAGCCACTTTTATTTCCACTGTTTTCACTAGGCTTATAGATTATCTTTCATTTTCCCTGTTTTGTAACACAAGGAATCAATTGCAATCCTCAGTCCATTCATCTTACTCACATATGGTTGCCATTTCCTGTTCCAGGGGAATCTTCCCGACCCAGGAATTGAACGCAGGAGATCCAGGTTCAATTCCTGGGTCAGGAAGATTCCCCTGGAGCAGGAAATGGAGAATCCCCTGGACAGAGGAGTCTGGCAGTCCATGGGGTTGCAAGAGTCGGACACAACTTAAGAGACTAAACTGCCACCACCAATTCTGACCCTTACTAGTTTTAATATTAGATATTCAGAAGTGAGAGTTTAACACTAACATTTACCATTGTAATTAAGAACACTAGTTCTCGACCCAGGAATTGAACGCAGGAGATCCAGGTTCAATTCCTGGGTCAGGAAGATTCCCCTGGAGCAGGAAATGGAGAATCCCCTGGACAGAGGAGTCTGGCAGTCCATGGGGTTGCAAGAGTCGGACACAACTTAAGAGACTAAACTGCCACCACCAATTCTGACCCTTACTAGTTTTAATATTAGATATTCAGAAGTGAGAGTTTAACACTAACATTTACCATTGTAATTAAGAACCACTAGTTCTGGCTATAAAAAACCATTTTAGCTGTCTGGTAAGATGATTAATGGAACATCAGCTGCCAGGAGCCAGCATGAGGAATCCCGCCCATGGCAAAGGTCATGAGGAAGGAAGCCTGACAAAATGCAAAGGCGTGATCTGGCTTCAGGGGTTCCCCCTGGGTTTTCTTGAACATCTACCCCCAAAAACCAGAGTCTGCCTGCTTTATTGTACTGTGATTTCCACTCTTCTGACATTCTCTGGAAAAAAAAGTTAACTCAGGGCTTCAGTCTGCATATGAAAGGAATGTTTCAGCTCAAACCCCTTTGATGGCTCTCTAACTTTCCTGACAGGTTCTCCTGGACTTTTACAATTTGTGAATCCTTTATAGCCCCCCCAACTGTGAGAGGCACAAAGCTTAAAGTGTCTTAAAGATACAGAGCCTTTTCTAAAGAGCTAAAAATTATATTGGTGACGGGTTTCACTGTTGAGTCAATGACTGCTGCCAGGCCTCCATATCCTTTATCTTTTAGGCACCTGGAAGGATATTAATCAATGTAAACAGGATGCAGAAATAGGAATATAGTAGTTTTAATGTTAGCAACACTAGACTTTTGAGTTAATTACTTTTCTCTTTGTTATAAATCACTGTACTCCACTTTCTTGTTATAAAATGTTGTATCCTTGCTATATAAGAGCGTAACTTTGTTTAGTGCTTTCTGAGAGTGGCACCAGACTTTGAGAAGAACAACATTTTTAAGACAAATAAGTCTTCTGGTTGACAAACCCTTATCAGAAAAGGGCTGTCAAATGTTAATTGGCCCTCTGGCCAGACTTGTGTATAGAACTAGGTATGCAGAGAGAAAGTCTGGTCTCAATAAGAGTCAGGGCTGCTGACGCTGCATAATTTTATATTATCCATTGATCTCTATGTACAAAAAAAGTATAAAAAGCCTTTATAACAATAGAGGCTGGGCCAGTCACTGACTGGTTTCTCCCATGTCTTTTCTTATTCTATTTTCTGGCTGAATTCCCATCTGGGGCATGGAGGCTCGCCATGTCTACTTATTTGCCCCAGCTTTTAAGATCCATGAAAGACGGAGCCCAGGGTGGGGCACCCCCCACTATTCAAGAGGACGCCATGGCCTAATGTAGATGGTGCAAGTTCCTTGTCTTGGAACTTTATTGGTTTTTCATGTAAACCAAGTTATTCAGATTCTTTTCCCCACTAAATTTTCCTACTATACTATTTCTTCTTAATTTCTTTTATATTTCTAAATGAATGTTTTCCTTGCCTACACCGTCCCCACTTTGAATTACCCTGGATTCACTGGGGCAGGACCCCCGCAATCAGCCCTGGTTGTGAATTTCCTGATGGATGCTAACTGACTCAGAGCTTTCTTGCTTATAACCTGGATGTTGTATGCATAATCTTCTTACTGTATATAAGTGTGGTGGAAGAACAATGCCTCCCCAAGGATGTTCAAGTTTTAACCTAGAACCTATGGGTGAATATATTACCATTCATGGCCAAAGTGATTTTCTGGAGATAAGGTAGGTTAGGAAATTTGAAATGCAAAATAGTAGCCTAGATTATCGAGGTGGACCCAATCTAAACCCACGGGTCCTTAAAACTGGAAAATCTGTCTTTAATGTGGTCAGAGAGGGAAATATGACTCTAGAAGAACAGTCAGAGAGAGGCAGAGAGATGCAATATTCTTGGCTTTAAAGAGTAAGGAAGGATGCCACAAGCCAGGAAATGTTGGTAGCCTCTAAAAGCCATAAAAATCAAGAAAATATTTTTTCCCTAGAGCCCCCCAAAAGGAGGTACATCCCTGCCCATTGAGTCTCTTGTTGAGCTTATCACTGAAGTGATAATTTGTTACATCAGCAATAGGAAATAAACACAATAAGAAAGTGTTTTAAAGTATAGTATAGGTATTGTAAAAACAAGGTTTATTTACAGCAGAATTGTTTCTCTAGCTGAAGAATCAGACATCAAAATGGTCAACAATAGGTCATTGTTTAATATAACATCCAACTAATTGAATATTAAACATTCTGTTGGTCCTTTTTTTCCTCCCAATACCCTTTGTATAATTTTATGACTATTGTTTCCCTGATAATTACAGAGATAATACTGAAATTAAAGTGAAATATGAGGAAGTGGTATAGTCAATAATTATTAAAGAAAAATTAACAAACAGAACCCAGATGTTTCTACCACATTCTAATCTAGTTATCACATATTAATCAATTAAGTTGTTCTAATAGTTTTATGCTCATGGATAGATGGATTAAATTACTCCTTAATTCAATTATGTTCTAATGTAATCCATGAAGTCTGGGATAGTTAATAGATACTTGAAGTCCATACTCATTTGAAGGATGACAGGATTTAGATATATTGGATGATCACTGTCCGGATTTTCTTTCATTTTATTTCTGCTATCAAAACCCTTTGCTATATTCCTAAATGAATTTGGTATATATGTTGGAGACAAATGCATAACTTGCAATATGTTTATTTGACAGTGTATAAACGGATCAAACTTAAACTGCATGCTTGAAAAGTATGAAATATCAGAATGTCTACAACTTTCTTTACCGTAATGGATTGTTTTTAGAAGGATAAAAGTAAGCCAAATAATGAGAAAAATGACTCAGTTTTTCTAGTACATAACTTAAAATGTATATTAAACAAGCAAACAAACGGAAGGTTCTTGAGAGTGAGAATTATGAATTTTTATGGTACTTTCCATACTAACTCAATTTGGCTTAAAACCGGACTGAAATAGACTTGTGGCCAAGGAAAGTGTTTCATATTTCCTTGTACTACTGATATTACACAATTGCATAATAAGAAAAATAATTAAATACATGCTTAATCGGCATTTCTTTAATGTCTGACCTAGCTCTTCCACATTATTCTCCAATAAACAAGCACAAAAGAGTTATCTTACATAGACACAGTTCCGATCATTTTAATGTTACATTGTGGATTTTAGCACATACTATATCTATTCTCAGATACTATTTGGAATCTAAGCCTTTTTAAGCTGTAAAAGTGTTAGTTGCTCAGTTGTGACTGACTGACTCCATGGACTGTAGCCCACCAGGTTTTCGTCCATGGAATTTTCCAAGTAAGAATACTGGAGTGGGTTGCCATTCCCTTTTCCAAGAAATCTTCTGACCCAGGGGTGGAACTCCAGGAGATTGCTTACCATCTGATTTTTATTGTCATTGTTATTTAAGAATTGACAATAGTCTAAAACATGTGTCAGCAAATTATGATCTGCATGAAAGAGATGGGAATACCAGACCACCTGACCTGCCTCTTGAGAAATGTATATGCAGGTCAGGAAGCAACAGTTAGAACTGGACATGGAACAACAGACTGGTTCCAACTAGGAAAAAAAGTACATCAAGGCTGTATATTGTCACCCTGCTTATTTAACTTATATGCAGAGTACATCATGAGAAATGCTGGGCTGGAAGAAACACAAGCTGGAATCAAGATTGCCGGGAGAAATATCAATAACCTCAGATATGCAGATGACACCACCCTTATGGCAGAAAGTGAAGAGGAGCTAAAGGGCCTCTTGATGAAGGTGAAAGAGGAGAGTGAAAAAGTTGGCTTAAAGCTCAACATTCAGAAAACGAAGATCATGGCATCTGGTCCCATCACTTCATGGGAAATAGATGGGGAAACAGTGGAACCAGTGTCAGACGTTATTTTGGGTGGCTCCAAAGTCACTGCAGATTGTGACTGCAGTCATGAAATTAAAAGACATTTACTCCTTGGAAGAAAAGCTATGACAAATCTAGACAGCATATTAAAAAGCAGAGATATTACTTTGCCAACTAAGGCCCGTCTAGTCAAAGCTATATAGTTAAAGTTTTTCCAGTAGTCATGTATGGATGTGACAGTTGGATCATAAAGAAAGTTGAGTGCTGAAAAATTGATGTTTTGAACTGTGGTGTTGGAGAAGACTCTTGAGGGTCCCTTGGACTGCAAGGAGACCTAGCCACTCAACCCAAAAAGAAGTGAGTCCTGAATAGTCATTGGAAGGACTGAGATTGAAGCTGAAATTCCAGTACTTTGGCCACCTGATGTGAAGAGCTGACTCACTGGGAAAGACCCCCAATGCTAGGAAAGATTGAAGGTGGGAGGAGAAGTGGACAACAGAAGATGAGATGGCTGGATGACATCACCTCCTCGATGGACTTGAGTCTGAATAAACTCCAGGAGTTGGTGATGGACAGGGAAGCCTGGCGTGCTGCAGCTCATGGGATCACAAAGAGTCCGACAGGACTGAGCGACTAAACTAAGGCTGTTTTTGCGCTAGGCTGAAAAAGTTGAATAGCTGGAACAAAGACACTAGGACTTGGGGTGAATTCTTCAAAATTCTACTATCTGGCCTTTATAGAAAATGTTTGCTGTTCCCTGGCTTAGGTGAAAAATAAACATAAATATAAAAGAAACTTTACAGTACACTTGGATTTAACAAATGAAGAGAGCTAAGTGAATAATGAGGGGAAAGTTTTCATTAGGAAAAGTCATTAAATAGTTCAATAGTAAATTGTACTGTAGTTTAAGAAATCATTGGGTTATTGACTATTAATAGATTTTGCTGGAATAATTTTTTCAAAATACTTAAATAATATATCTAAGAAGTAAGAATTAAACAGTGTAACATCAATCAAAATCAAGTCTCAGTGAGAATTAAAATCCATAACTTGGGTTATTATTTAGTATTAATACCATGATTATCATTTTCTGTTGATACAGTTATTTTCAAAGCAAGTGCCTCTATTTTCTGCAAAGTGAACTCTAGTTAAATAAGTGTGTGGTTAGCTTAATGCATATTGACTTTAAGAAGTGAACAAATGGCCAAAGTCAGTTCACTACATAAATGGATTGTTTTAGTTATCTCTTTTGGGGACTATTTCCTTTTTGTCCCTCAGCATTATAACAAAATATGTTTTCAGGTTTAGTCTCACAATAATTAAAACACAATAAATCCACCACAATTAGCAGGTGTCTATTTACACACATTAAGCATGCAGATGTACTGAAAATAGTCTTATTTGTGGTAAAATTGTTATACCAAATCTGGTTTGTTTCTACCGTACTTTACAAACACATATTTATGTTGCTTTACATTTGAATCGTTCTACAGACTATTCCACTAAATATTTGTTTGGCCTTTATTTCATTTTATTTTTCAAATATACTAATGTGTATTTGGTTATAGGTAGAATTTCATTTTACTGTTTCCTTAAATTCCTATCTATCTATATTTCTTTAGGACTTGACTACATTGCTCAGAGGTTAAAGCATCTTCCTGGAATGTGGGAAACCCGGGTTAGATCCCTGGGTCAGGAAGACCCCCTGGAGAAGAAAATGGCACCCCACTCCAGTACTCTTGGCTGGAGAATCCCATGTAGGGAGGAGCCTGGTAGGCTACAGTCCATGGGGTCGCAAAGAGTCGGACAAGACTGAGCGACTTCACTTTCACTTCACTTTCACTTTCAGTTGAGAAATACTGATTATGTTTTCTTAATCATGAAGGTATTAAAGAAGGTCAGACTTAACCTTAATCCCAATGAAAACTGCTAGATAGTTAATAATATACATCCACCTGTTGTTACAATTCAGCCAATTCTTCATTTAGCAGCTTCTGTGCAATTAATTTGAAACACCAGTGAAACAGTGTAATACACTGTTAAATCGTATTTTATATTTGACAGATTTTTAGAAACAAAATTTGACCACAATAAAATAAAAATCAGATGAATTTAAATTTTTTAATTTTAGATGTAATGCTTTTTACCTTTGCTTATTTTAGAAGTACAAG
>SJYC01054868.1:0-11411 GCA_006408675.1 Madoqua kirkii | reverse complement strand
CTCTTGGTGTCTTTAGAGATCTCTGTAGTCTTTCCCATTCTGTTGTTTTCCTCTGTTTCTTTGCATTGATCAGTGAGGAAGGCTTTCTTATCTCTCCTTGCTCTTCTTTGGAAATCTGCATTCAAATGGGTATATCTTTCCTTTTTCCTTTGCATTTAGCTTCTCTTCTTTTCTCAGCTATCTGTAAGGCCTCCTCAGACAACTATTTTGCCTTTTTGCATTTCTTTTTCTCGGGGATGGTCTTGATCATTGCCTCTGTATAGTGTCACAAACACCCATCCATAGTTCTTCAGGCACTCTGTCTGTCAGATCTAATTCCTTGAATCTATTTGTCACTTCCACTGTATAACCCTAAGGGATTTGATTTAGGTTATAAAGCTCAACATTCAGAAGAGCTAAGATCATAGCATCTGGTCCCATCACTTCATGGGAAATAGATGGGGAAATAGTGGAAACCGTGTCAGACTTTATTTTTCTGGGCTCCAAAATCACTGCAGATGGTGACTGCAGCCATGAAATTAAAAGATGCTTACTCCTTGGAAGGAAAGTTATGACCAACCTAGATAGCATATTCAAAAGCAGAGACATTACTTTGCCAACAAAGGTTCGCCTGGTCAAAGCTATGGTTTTTCCACTGATCATGTATGGATGTGAGAGTTAGACTGTGAAGAAAGCTGAGCGCTGAAGAATTGATGCTTTTGAACTGTGGTGTTGGAGAAGACTCTCCAAGGGACTCGAGAGTCCCTTGGACTGCAAGGAGATCCAACCAGTCCATTCTGAAGGAGATCAGCCCTGGGATTTCTTTGGAAGGAATGATGCTAAAGCTGAAACTCCAGTACTTTGGCCACCTTATGAGAAGAGTTGACTCACTGGAAAAGACTCTGATGCTGGGAGGGATTGGGGGCAGGAGGAGAAAGAGACGACTGAGGATGAGATGGCTGGATGGCATCACTAACTTGATGGATGTGAGTCTGAGTGAACTCCGGGAGTTGGTGATGGACAGGGAGGCCTGGCGTGCTGCGATTCATGGGGTTGCAAAGAGTCAGACACAACTGAGCCACTGATCTGAACTGAAAATAAAGTCTCTCAGTGTTCCCATTGTTTCACCATCTATCTGCTGAAGGTGGCTGGAGACAAGAGCTAGTCCAGTCTCTGCCATTGCCAGTTTTGTGAATCTTGTTGATGGCTTGATCAGTTAGTGGAACCTACTTCCAGCCTGACTTGAGATCAGCCACCAGTCAGTCCAGCAGGGGGCGCCCTGTGTTAAAGGAATCAGGTCTGCCTCCACGAGATGCTTAGGCCTCAGTTTGGGGACTGGGGCAGTTAGCTTCCACGAAGGAGGGTAAAACTGGGCTGTAGTCCTGGACAGTGGGAGGGTTTCAAGCTCCAGACCTGCTCTCTCCAAATCAGGTGAAGCCTGGGAAGTGTTCAGTGGTGAGAGACACTTGGAAGCTACTCGGCGTTGACATGAGGGCAAGTGTAGAAAGTGGTGCATCATCCCTGAGGAAGTAAGAAGTCAGCCAGGCTCAGATCTCTGAGTCATCTGCCATCAGTCTCCCTCAGCCTAAGTCCCCTGGAGGTCTGTGCTTTGTGACGGGGGGCTGCCTCAGCAGAATGTTGGCCCTTCCACAACATCTCCCACTGTCTTCTGGGCACAAACCCTCAGAGGATCCCACTGCAGGGCCTCAATGCCTGACCTCTCACCTGGGCCCCTATGTCTGACCTCTCACCTGGGCTCCGGGCGGGAGATGGTCTGGAGAAGCTTGGAGAAGCAGCCTCGACTTACAGTTCATGAGACTGAGGTCTGAATGTCAGCTTTGCCTGACCGACTTGTTGCCTTGGGCCGGTGACAGTGCCTCTCTGACACAGCTGAATGAAGGCCCAGAAATGGACCTTAAACGTATTAGAGCCCACTGTTTGACCTGGGAGCCAAGTATACTCAGTGGGGAAAGGAGAGTCTTTGCAATAAATAGTGCCAGGAAAACTGGATATACTCATGCAAAAGAAAGGCATTGGACCCCATCTACACCACTTACAGAAATTAGTTTGAAATGGAGTAAGGAATTACACATAAGACCTGAAATCATTAAATTACGAGGAGATGACAGGATGAGATGGTTGGATGGCATCACCGACTCGATGGGTCTGAGTTTGAGTAAGCTCCGGGAGTCGGTGATGGACAGGGAAGCCTGGTGTGCTGCAGTCCATGGGGTCGCAAAGAGCTGGACAGGAGAAGCAGCTGAACTGACTGAACTGACTAGGAGAAAACAGGGAAAACACTCTTTGACATCAGACTTGGCAATGAGTTTTTTGACTGTAACATCAAAATCACAAGCAACAAAAGCAAAAATCAGTAAGTGGAACTACATCAAACTAAAAAGCTGCCCAGCAATATCAACAATCAACAAAATGAAAAGGTAACCAAGGGGTGGAAGAAAATATTTTCAAATCATGTATCTGATAAGGAGGTTAATATCCAAAATCTATAAATAATTCATATAATCAATAGCAGAAACAGAAACAGACCTTCCAATAAAAAATGCACAGAGGACTTGAATAGACTTTTTCCCAAAGAAGACATACAAATGGCTGACAAGTACATGAAGAGGAACTCAACATTACTAATAATCATGGAAATAGCAAATCAAAACCACAGTGAGATATTGCCCCACATCTATTAGAGTGGCTATCATCAGAAAGGAAAGAAATAAAGTGTTGCTGAGGAGAAAAGAGAACCTTCACATCCTGTTGGCTGGTACATAAATTGGTAGAGCACTATGAAAACAATATGGCAGTTCTTCAAAAAATTAAAAATAGAGCTACCATATGATCCAGCGATCTCACTTCTGGGTATGTACACAAAGGAGATAAAACCCCTATCTAGAATATCTTAAAAAATCATGATTTATTTGCATTTATTTCTAACATGAAGGGTAGTTTACTATATACACTGTTTTTGCTAAACAATATAACCGACAACTCTTCATCTCAACTCATAGAGACCTTCCTCATTCTATTTTTTAAAATATTGTCTAAATATTTTACTGTGCTGATATATCACAGTTTATTATCCTATTTTTCTCATCCTGCACAGATAAGCAATCCTTTGCTATTACAAATGACGTTACAAATTATGCTAACATGATTGTTGACACATGTCTTCAGAGTAGATTCCTAGAAGTTAGACTGTTGACAGGCTAAAATCATGTCATTTTGTTAAACATTGCTTAATTCCTGTCCCCGGGAACTGCATTATTTTGGATTCCTACCAGCTATGTCTGAGAAAGACTGTTTCTTCATAGTCTTAGTAATGGAGTTTGCTGTCAAGCTTTGGAATTTCTGCCAGTTTGGAAGACAGGGAACAGTATAGCTTCACTGTGTGGTTTTCTATTCACATACCCAAACCACAGTGCTCTAACTATAGGGGCATTAGAGTGTATTTTAACATATAGTAAGGCTAGCCTTTGTTGATGCTGTTCTCTTTTAGGGGCTTCCTAGTGTTCTTGCCTGTTTACTTTTTATATGAAGTCTAGAATCAACTTCTTAAAATTTATTGGCACTTTACTGAAATTATACTAATGAAGAAATTTGACATTTTTATTATATTGTAATCATTCCATCCAAGGACAAGAGATGTTCCTATTTAAGCATACTTTTGAATCTTTGACAAATGTTTTAAAATTTTGATAATTTCCTAAGGCATTTATTTCTAGTGTTTGAATGTTTTGTTGATTAAATGCATAATGTCTTACGTTAAATCTTTAAACTTTTTCATGTGTAAGAATATCAGCGATTTTTGGTGCTAATATAAAATATGATTGAATACTTTCATCATTTATATGCTTTGGATTTAACATGGGATTCTTCTGGCTTCTACAGATACACAATCATGTTATCTATAATGATGTTTTTATTTCTAATTTTTGTGTATCTGATTTTTAAAATCCTGTGCAATACCTTAGCTACTTCTTCCATTACAATATGAAACAGTAGTGAAGTTAGTGGACATGCTCCCCTTCTTCTTAATTTTAATGGAAAAGTCTTTGCATTTCTCTATTCAAGAGGTTATTAGTCCATTTTTTAGCTTATGTGCATATAGCTTTTAAAAATAATAAATGTTTATTTTTCTGAAGTTCTTTTCAACATTTATGAGAATAAATTCTATCATTTTTTTCCTCCTTAGATATATTTAGATAAGAAATTATATTAAAGATTTCCTAATACTTAACCACCTTATATTTGAGCATGAATTATTTTTAAAAATATACTTTGTATTCTGCTTGCTAAATTTTATTTTGGATTTTGGAATTAATATTCATTACTGAAATTAATCAGTAGTTTTCTTTTTTATATAGTTTTAACAAGCTGGGGTGTCAATTTTGTATGTACTTCAGGAAAATAATTGAAATATTATCTTTTTTACACTTTGGAATCATCTAAGCATTATTGGAATTTTGTGTCTTGGAAGGAAATAAGTATAGCAGGGAATGGTTCTTCCCAAAAGCATCTGCGGGAAGCATGGCCTTGCCAACACTTTGATTTCAATCCAGTGAAACTTCCTTGGACTTTCAGCCTCCAGAACTTTTATATAAAAGCATAATTGTGTGTTGTTTTAAGTCAGTAAGTTGATGCCAATTTGTTAAAGCAGTCATAAGAATCTAACACAATAGATTGACTGATAGTTTTGGCCACATAAAAATTTGATACAGAGGCATTTTACAGAGCTGTTGCAGAATAATGGAGGACTTAACTAGTTTCTTTTTTTTAAAGGGAAAAAAATGAAATAATAAGGTAATTCATTACAGGAAAGACTTAAACTGTACAGGCATACCTCGGAGATAATGTGGGGTTAGTTCCAGACCACCACAATAAAGCAAGTTCACACAAATTTTTGGTTACTTAGTGCATCTAACGACAGAATCATCTCTGTTTGTTTCCAAGGCAAGTCATCCAGTATCACAATAATCCAAGTCTATGCCCCAACCACTAAGCCTGAAGAAGCTGAATGATTCTATGAAGACCTACAAGACCTTCTAGAATTAACAACAACAAAAAAAGATGTCCTTTTCATCATAGGGGACTGGAATGCAAAAGCAGAAAGTCAAGAGATACCTGGAGTAACAGGTAAGTTTGGCCTTGGAGTACAAAATGAAGGGCAAAAGCTAACAGAGTTTTGCCAAGAGAACAATTTGGTCATAGCAAACAGCCTCTCCCAACAACACAAGATGCGACTCTATGCATGGACATCACCAGATGGTCAGCACCGAAATCACATTCATTATATTCTTTGCAGCCGAAGATGGAGAAGCTCTATCCAGTCAGCAAAAACAAGACCAGGATCTGACTGTGGCTCATATCATGAATGCCTTATTGCAAAATTCAGACTTAATTGAAGAAAGTATGGAAAACCACTAGACCATTCAGGTATGACCTAAGTAAAATCCCTTAGGATTATACAGTGGAGGGGACAAATAGATTCAAGAGAATAGATCTGATAGAGTGCCTGAAGAACTATGGGCAGAGGTCCTTGACATTGTACAGGAGGCAGTGATCAAGACTATGCCCAAGAAAAAGAAACGCAAAAAGACAAAATGGTTGTCTGAGGAGGCTTTACAAATAGCTGAGAAAGGAAGAGAAGCTAAAGGCAAAGGAAAAATTAGCCAAAGTAATGCTCAAAATTCTCCAAGCCAGACTTCAACTGTACATGAACCATGAACTTCCAGATGTTCAAGCTGGATTTAGAAAAAGCAGAGGAACCAGAGACCAAATTCCCAACATCCATTAGATCATTGAAAAAGCATGAGAGTTCCAGAAAAACGTCTCCTTCTGCTTTATTGACTATGCCAAAGCCATTGACTGTGTGGATCACAACAAACTGTGGAAAATTTTTCAAGAGATGGGAATACCAGACCACCCAATCTGTCTCCTGAGAAATCTGTTATGCAGGTCAAGAAGCAACAGTTAGAACTGGACATGGAACAACAGACTGGTTCCAAATCAGGAAAGGAGTATGTCAAGGCTGTATATTGTCACTGTGCTTATTTAACTTATATGCAGAGTACATCATGAGAAATGCCAAGCTGGATGAAGCCCAAGCTGGAATCAGGATTGCCAGCGGAAATATCAATAAACTCAGATATGAAGATGACACCATTTTATGGCAGAAAGCAAAAAGGAACTAAAGAGTCTCTTGATAAAAGCGAAAGAGAGTGAAAAATTGGCTTAAAAATCAACATTCAGAAAACTAAAATCATGGTATCCACTCCCATCACTTCACTGCAAATAGATAGGGAAATAATGGAAATAGTGACAGACTTTAATTTTTTGGGCTCCACGGTCACTGCAGATGGTGACTGCAGCCATGAAATTAAAAGACTCTTGCTCCTTGGAAGAAAAATGTCTCTGATTTTTAATATTGTTGTCTAGGTTTGTCATACCTTTACTTCCAAGAAGCAAATGTCTTTTAATTTTATGGCTGCAGTCACTGTCCACAGTGATTTTGGAGCCCAAGAAAATAAAGTCTGTCACTGTTTCCATCGTTTCCCCATCTATTTGCCATGAAGTGATGGGACCAGATGCCATAGCCTTAGTTTTGGGAATGATGAGCTTTAAGCCAGCTTTTTCACTGTCCTCTTTCACTTTCATCAAGAGGTTTTCAGTTCCTCCTTACGTTCTACAATTAGGGTATCATCTGCATAGTGGACACAGTGGCTGACTTTATTTTGGAGGGCTCCAAAATCACTACAAATGGTGATTGCAGCCATGAAATTAAAAGATGCTTACTCCTTGGAAGGAAAGTTATGACCAACCTAGACAGCATGTTAAAAAGCAGAGACATTACTTTGCCAACAAAGGTCTATCTAGTCAAGGCTATGGTTTTTCCAGTGGTCATGTATGGATGTGAGAGTTGGACTATAAAGAAAGCTGAGTGCTGAAGAATTGATGCTTTTGAACTGTGGTGTTGGAGAAGACTCTTGAGAGTCCTTTGGACAGCAAGGAGATTCAGCCAATCCATCCTAAAGGAAATCAGTCCTAGGTGTTCATTGGAAGGACTGATATTGAAACTGAAACTCCAGTATTTTGGCCACCTGATGAGAAAAGCTAACTCATTTGAAAAGACCCTGATGTTGAGAAAGATTGAAGGCAGGAGGAGAAGGGGACAACATTTAATAGAGATTGTTAGATGATATCACCGACACAATGGGCATGAGTTTGGATAAACTTTGGGAGTTGATGGTGGGCAGGGAGGCCTGGGGTGCTGCAGTTCTTGGGGTCTCAAAGAGTCGGACACAACTGAACTACTGAACTGAACTGAACTGCATATCTGAGGCTATTGATATTTCTCACTGCAATCTTGATTCCATCTTGAGCTTCAGCCAGTCCAGTATTTCATATCATATACTCTGCATATAAGTTAAATAAGTAGAATGACAATATATACACTTGACATACCCCTTTCTCAGTTTTGAGCCAGTCCGTTGTTCCGTGTCCAGTTTAACTGTCACTCCTTGAACCTGCATATAGATTTCACAGAAGGCAGGCAAGCTGGTCTGGCAGTCCCATCTCTAAAAATTTTCCACAGTTTGTTGTGATTCTCACAGTAAAAGTCTTTAGCATAGTCAGTGAAGCAGAAGTAGATATTTTTTCTGGAATTCCCTTGCTTTTTATATGATCCAACAGATATTGGCAATTTGATCTCTGTTTCCTCTACCTTTTGTAAATTCAGCTTCTACATCTGAGTTCTTGGTTCTTGGTTCACAAGTGCTGAATCCTATTTTGAAGGATTTTGAACATTATCTTACTAGCATGTGAAATGAGAACATTTATACAATAGTTTGAACATTCTTTGGCATTGCCTTTCTTTGGGATTGGAATAAAAACTTAACCTTTTCCAGCCTTGTGGCCACTGATGAGTTTTCCAAATTTGCTGGTATATTGAGCGCTGCTCTTTAACAACATCATCTTTTATGATTTTAAATAACTTAGCTGGAATTCTATCACCTCCACTAGCTTTGTTCACAGTAATGCTTCCTAAGACCCACTTGACTTCAGAGTATGTTATTATAATATCCTTAAAAGTTTTCCCTGTTAAGATCATCCCTTCTCTGTCTTGGACTGAGAATCTAAGACTATGTAACAACACCTCTAAGAGTCTTACAATCTAATGAAAGAGTCAAACATCTTATACTACTCTGATGTTTTAAGAGAGTCTTGTAGCTACAAGCTACACATCAGACACTGAAGAAATAATCAGTAGATTTAGGTGACAGTTTTTTTTTAGTGCCATGGATTTGATCTTTATCTTGAGATTATTTCTAACATTGAAAGTCTTTTGATGCCTAGGAAATTAGAGAATCTGGGGATAAGAAATAGCTTTATATTCCAAAAAGTAAACATTATATTCTGGATATTTCCCCTGGGTTCTGTTTTTACTTTATCATACCAAGATAAGCAAAATAAATTGTCATTACTGATATTATGTATGGAAATTTCCTTATCCATGTCCATAAATATTTATATATATATAACTCAGTTCTCATTACGTACGATAGCTACATTCCATAAAATCCACATTAACATGAATTAGCAAATACTGAGTCATTGCCTACAGGGAAAATCAGGGTCAGATTCCTCTGATTCTCTGGTCAAAATATTTTCATTAGCCACTCAGTACATAACTTTGTCTTATGTATGTTTCTGTTTAAAAACACTTTAATATATATTGTTGCTGCATTAACATTGAATTCACAGTGAATACAGTCCTATAACTTATGCCTGAACTATACATATTGCAGACTTGCTGACATTAGACAGTATGTCAGTACTTTACTTGGGACAACTTTAAAGAGTGAAATTACTAACATTGAATAGAATGAAAAGGACATTTGTTTACGGTAGGAGAGCTGAATCAAAAAGGTAAAATGTTGCCTTGTTTAATCTCAACGGGGACCATACTTATTGGGTGACTGAAATTTCTCACTGCCCTGGGCAGGTTTACGTGACTACAAAAATGCCATGCAGCTTATATGTTATATAAAAATATATGTCTAGTTTTCCACATTATCTTGAGTGATCCCAATGCCAAACTTTTCAGGAGTCAGCACAGAGTCCCTTTTTCCAATCTCCAATGACAACGGTTTCTCTGTCTCTCAGGCTTTAATGACCATCTTGAGACTCTTTTGACTTCTGGCCACAACCAAGTCCCAAAATCAATATGACATGTATTAGTTTTTATTACAGGAGTAACTTCTAAGTAGCAATTCTTTTCAGTCATTTTTCACTAAAATAGCACCAGTGGATTTTAACAATCTATTTTAAATCTTAGAGGCTTCACACAAGGATCATTTTCTGTATCTTACAGGTCTGTGGATTGCCTTGGATCAAACTGGGCAGTTCATTTGCTGGTCTTGCTTAGGGTCTCTCCTGCAATGATAGTCGAATGGCAAGAATGGGCCTGGAATCACGTGGAGGTTGGATTAGACTAGGGTGTTGGGATGCCTGTTTCACATAGTCTCAAAAGCCTCTCCCCCAAGTTTCTCCCTTTGATCTCCTTATGTGCTTTCTTCAGCAAAGCAGTCTTATTTCTCATGTGACTGCACTCTGCATCCCAGGAAGGACAAAGCAGAAGGTGTCAGGTCTTTTTAAGACATACTGGAACTAACACAGTATCACTCCACCGTCTTCTATTGAATAAACAGTCACAGGCCAGCCCAGGAAAAAGAAATAATCTTTACCTCTTAACGATGAAATGAGACAATCTGTGTTTATCTTTAACCCAATAAGGAGCATATCTTTGCTTTATTTCTCAGCAATTTTCACTTCAGTAAAAATTTGCATATTTTAGCATTAAGCAGTTTGGGTTTTTTGTTTGCTCAAGGTTAAAGAAATGTTTTCCTTTAATCATGCTATGGAAAACTCTTATTATTCTCATTATGTTGAGTTATTAGAAAACAGTATCATAGTATTCAAGTGATCTTCCATTTCTATTAAGATTATATGTATTCTCCTTAGACGTATTAATATGGTAAATTTATAAATGGATACTGTTTTTTACTGAACCATCCTTGCATTTCTGGAGTAAAATTCTTATGATTTAGGAATGACATTTTTGGTGTTTTATGGGTCTTTTTGAATGTTCATTTAAGATTTCCACTTCAGTAGTTAAACATGAGTCACCTTAGTTGTGTGGTAGCTGTGTGTGATCTTTCTCAGGTTTTGGTAGCACTCTTCTTCTAGCTGTGTGCAAAGTATTTTGGAAGAGCTCTCTTCTTTCCCTCTGATCTGAAAGGATTTAAATTTTATTCTGATTATTCTTTGGAATTGTGAAAGAGATCATCTGTGAACCCATCTGGACCTGCCTAGTATTTTTCACATATTTAACTATCTGAAAAACTTATCTTGATTTTGTAATTATTTCTGTATTATTTTTTAAAATTTGTGCTGGATTAATTTGCTTATTTTTTAATGTATAAATATTAAAAAGTTTATTCGAAGTGTTTACCAGATTGAGTAAAATTCTTTAAATCCCACTGTCTTGATCAATTTACCCATTCTAAACTATAATTTGGTACATTTTGGCTTTCTCCCAATCTTTATTATATTAGGAAGCAGTTTATCTATAAGAGAATCTCATGATTCGTGATCTTATGAGTTAAAAATACAGAATAGGAAAATTTAAGGTGGAAAAATCCTTTGGGAATAATTCATGTGAAGCCCAATACACTATTGCTCAGTTAATCTAAGACGGCCAATTTTCCCTCAAGCATTGGAAGAGATTTCTCTCTTTGGGTACCAGATGAAGTACTGGCTTACATTTAGAGACCAAGCTGTGTGAAAAAGAAGTACATTTGCATACTAGAATCATAATTGCATGAAGCGGACCAAGATGCTCATACCATGGAAGGCAGAAGGGTAGTAAGAGTGAGTTAACAGAATTCTTATAACCCATCACAGGCTCATTTCAAGGCATATTCATGAAGAAGAGTGGAGAAATAGAATGTAGAACTACTTCAAGATTATCACACTTACAAAAAAAGATTCAGCCAAAGATCCAAAGAGAAATCTGTTCATTCAGGGTATGTTTTCTCTTTGGCTCCATTTTTATGTGTTTGGCACATATTCTTCATAATTTAGAATCTGCAGTTATGTGTATTTCTTTGTTTCATTGGAGACCATATTTTTCCCTCTGTTACTTTTGTTTGTTTTATGTTGGTTCTTATGAACTTTCAAAGACAAAAACTGAATTAAAATGGTTACTCCTACTCATTTAAAATCAAGCTCATTATTTAACTTTATTATATTAATTTAGGAGTATCTAACATCTTGCTTTATCAGAAATTATTACATATTAATAAACTGCATTTTGAATTTTAATAGTCTTATCATCTTGATCATTAATTTCCTATTTGCTT
>SJYC01054866.1:0-10602 GCA_006408675.1 Madoqua kirkii | reverse complement strand
CCCTTAGAAAATGATGTTAGAATACAAGGGTTTCCCCTCCCCCTATATGGCTAGCCAGTAATCCCTGCTATATTTACTAAATAATACTTCTAACCAATGTGCAATTATAAAATAAACAGTTTCAATACATGGACTCTCTATTTGACTTTACATATAGCATGATTACCATAGGTAAACAGAATTTTTTAAATTTTCCTGGAGTTGTTCCCCTCCCATTATACTTATTTTTACAGCTTTTCCAACTATATTTGCAATTTTGAATTTAAATAACTTGTCTATGTCCAAAAATATCTTGTTATTTTATTTGGATATATTAAATGTGTTAATTAAAATTGCATGCTCAATCACTTCAGTTGTGTCCAACTCTTTGTGATGCCATGGACTGTTGCCTGCCAGCCTCCTCTGTCCATGATATTTTCCCAACAGGAATACTGGAGTGGGTTGCCATTCCCTCTTGCAGGGAATCTTCCTGACCCAGGGGTCAAACCCACATCTCCTGTGTCTCCTCCATTGAAGGTGGATTCTTTACCACTAAGCCACCAGGGAAGCCCTGATTGAAACTAAGTATAATTAATATCATTATAACTTTAAAACATATTATACAAGAATAAAAATATCCATAAAATTTCCACCTGTCTATATTATTTTAACCTGTTTTTCATTTTCACTTTTCTTGAGTTTATTTTTACTTTTTATTACTTTTTTTGCTGTTGTGAGACCATTTATTCTATTTTAAGTGCTTCTCATTTGTATATAAAATTGTTGATTTGTATAAATTAATTTTGTATTCAAAAACATGATATTCTTTTTTCAGTTTTTCAGTTGACTCATTTAGTTTCTTTTTATCTTCTTTGCAAATATTTTAAAGAGAGAATTTTAAAATATATTTTAGAAGATGAGTTGAATTTCATTACCTAAATCACACGGACAGTGGCTAGAGGCATGAAATTAAGACACTTGCTCCATGGAAGAAAAGCTATGACAAAACTAGACAGACAGTTAAGAAGCAGAAACATCACTTTGCCAACAAATATCTGTATAGTCAAAGCTAGTGGTTTTTCCAGTAGTCATGTACAGATATGAGAGCTGGACCAAAAAGAAGACTGAGTGTTGAAGTGACACTTCAAATTATGGTGCTGGAGAAATCTCTTGAGAGTCCCTTGGACTGCAATGAGATCAAAGCAGTCAATCCTAAAGGAAATCAACCTTGAATATTCATTGGAAGAACTGATGCTGAAGCTGAAGCTCCAATATTTTGGCCACCTGGTGAAAAGAGCCAATTCATTGGAAAAGACCATGATTCTGAGCTAGACTGAAGACAGGAGGAGAAGGAGGTGACAGAGGATGAGATGGTTGGATGGTATTACTAACTCAATGAACATGAGTTTGAGCAAATTCCAGAAGTTAGTGAAGGACAGGGAAGCCTCGTGTACTGCAGTCCATGGGAGTCACAAAGAGTCAATATGACATAGCAACTGAAGAAAAAAAACAACGTTTATGGTATACATACAGGCATTTTAATTGTAGTATAGTCAACTATAAAAATCTCTTCTTGACCATTCTTTTCATGTCCATTTGCTATTAATGCCTATTATTTTTCAAAAAACATTTCTCAAAATATTACACAGGATGACTCAATAGATCAGAAATTAATAAATTAAGGTAATTATTTAACTCCAAACATTTGAACATTGCTTACAAACTTAATTTCACTCCCTATAAACCTAATATGGGCTTCCCTGGTGGCTAAGTGGTAAAAAATCTGGTTACCAATGCAGGAGACACAGACTCGATTCTTAGCTCAAGAAGATCCCATGAAGACTGAAAGGGCAACCCACTCCAGGATTCTTGCCTGGAAAATTCCATGGACAGAGGAACTTGGTGGCCTACAGTCCATGGGACTTCAAAGAGTTGGACAAAACTTAAGAAACTAAACAACAACAAATAAGTCATATATATATATATATATGTATATATATATACAATTACCTTAAATGCTTTTAAAAGCAGATAAAATTATCATATAACAATGATTATAAACAATTGGTTACAAAATTGCTAATACTGTGAATTAAATTAATTCCCTTTTCTCTGTTTTTATCCTTCTTATTTTTTCTTACAGTTCTACTTTACTAACCTAAAGAATTGATGTTACCTTTGCATAGTTTTAGAAAAGGCAGAGGAACAAGAGATCAAATTGCCCACATCTGCTGGATCATCAAAAAAGCAAGACAGTTCCAGAGAAAGATTTATTTCTACTTTATTGAGTATGCCAAAGCCCTTGACTGTGTGGATCACAATAAATTGTGGAAAATTCTGAAAGAGATGGGAATACCAGACCACCTGACTTGCCTCTTGAGAAACCTATATGGAGGTCAGGAAGCAGCAGTTAGAGCTGGACATGGAACAACAGAATAGTTCCAAATAGGAAAAGGAGTATGTCAAAGCTGTATATTGTCACCCTGCTTATTAACTTATATGCAGAGTACATCATGAGAAACACTGGGCTGGAAGAAGCATAAGCTGGAATCAAGATTGCTGGGAGAAATATCAATAACCTCAGATATGCAGATGACACCACCCTTATGCAGAAAATGAGAGGAACTAAAAAGCCTCTTGATGAAAGTGAAAAGAGGAGAGTGAAAAAGTTGGCTTAAAGCTCAACATTCAGAAAACAAAGATCATGGCATCCAGTCCCATCACTTCATGGAAAATAAATGGGGAAACAGTGGAAACAGTGTCAGACTTTATTTTGGGGGGCTCCAAAATCACTGCAGATGGTGACTGCAGCCATGAAGTTAGAAGATGCTTACTCCTTGGAAGAAAAGTTATGACCACTCTAGATAGCACGTTGAAGAGCAGAGACATTACTTTGCCAGCAAAGGTCTGTTTAGTCAAGGCTATGGTTTTTCCAGTGATTATGTATGGATGTGAGAGTTGGACTGTGAAGAAGGCTGAGTGCCGAAGAATTGATGCTTTTGAACTGTGGTGTTGGAGAAGACTCTTGAGAGTCCCTTGGACTGCAAGGAGATCCAACCAGTCCATTCTGAAGGAGATCAGCCCTGGGATTTCTTTGGAAGGAATGATGCTGAAGCTGGAATTCCAACTCTTCACCACCTCATGCGAAGAGTTGACTCATTAGAAAAGCCTCTGATGCTGGGAGGGATTGAGGGCAGGAAGAGAAGGGGACGACAGGGGATGAGATGGCTGGATGGTCTCATGGACTCGATGGACGTGAGTCTGAGTGAACTCTGGGAGCTGGTGATGGACAGGGAGGCCTGGCGTGCTGCGACTCGTGGGGTCGCAAAGAGTCGGACACGACTGAGTGACTGAACTGAATTGAACTGAATTTGCATAGTAGCTGAGTTAGCACATAAAAAGTGGTGGATGGTACATGATGAGGTACACAGACATCTGTGCCTCCATGGTGATATCCTAGTCTGGTATCTAGTTTGACAGTCCTTTCTGATAACCTAAATAAGAACTATTTGAATTTATTAACCAAACATATACTCATTTTTGTGACCATAATCTTATTATTTCTGCTGCAATTTTATTTGTAGCAATTAAACATATACCTTTGTCAATTATTTTTACCAAAATTAGACATTTTTTTTCCTGATCAATCAGTAAGACCCATGATAATGACACATTTATGGTTTTATAATCGACACATCTGTAATTAAATGCTTCTAATTTTGCATCATTTAATGTGATGTTTCAGTAGGATTTTCTTAGATATCTTTTATGAAATTAAAAAAATCCCCTCCGTTCCCACTTTGCTAAGGATTTATAATACAACTGAGTTCCTCCATGATATCAAGTGTTTTTTTAATCTACTTATTTTTGTTTTAGTTATGTGTTTTTATTTCATGGATTTTTGTTCTATCATTCTATAGATGTTATTTCTCCAGTTACCACTTTGAATCCTGAACATATTATACTGAAGATATTTTCAGATGCTAATTTTTTCACCCCTTCTAGAATGAATGCATGCTTTTATTACTGGTTTTTGTTTGTTCTTCTACAAGATTTACTCATGTTTTAGAATTATGTTGGCATAATCATCTCATGAAGCATGATGTTAGTTTTTCTCTAACCTAATTAAATTTCATTTTGCAGAGTGAAAAAGAAAACAGTCACTCAATGAAGAGTTGTCTTTCTCACATAACAAGATGTACAGAATCAAGAAGCCAGTGCCGCTATAAAGCCCAAGATGACATCAAGGAAGCTGGTTCTATCTGTCTTCATGCTCTGTCATCCATAATGTGTGGTTTCATTCTTATGGTTTCAATACAACAGCTGCAACTCCAGATACCATGTTACTTTTTCAGGCAGAAATATTAGGAATGACTAGAGGATTTTCTTCTAATAAGATTATATTTGGACCAAGAAGCCCCCACCCAAAACTAACATTTTCATTTTAAAAACTAGAAGGTGTCCTAATTTAACTTTAAAGAAGTTTGAGAATTCAAGCATGTTTGTATATGTAACTCGTAGAAAAGAAAACTAAGGAGGAAAGTTTAAGAGGGCTATTTAAGAATCCAGTTCGTAATCTCTCCTCATTATCTCTCTTCTTTCTGATTCCTCATTTCACTAAGTCTGGATTCATCACCTTACTGCACCTGAAGCACTGTTCTTTCCCACTGCTCTATTTTAGCCATCGTACCTGTATCTATACCCAAAACTCAGTAGGCCTGTGACTTCAGCTCTCTTTACCACTGATCTTTTCTATTTCTGATTTGTAAGGAGACTTTTATATTGAGGGGCTTTCCTGACAGCTCAGACTGTAAAGAATCTTCTTGCAATGGATTCAATACCTGGGCTTGGCAGATTCCCTAGGAGAGAATTCCATGGACTAAGGTGCTTGGTGGGCTACAGTCCACGGGGTTGCAAAGACTTGGATATGGACTGAGTGACTAACACTTTCACTTTCATTTTTTATATTGGAAGGACTTGGCACTATCATTTATAATTTACATTTTGCCTGTTATTTTAATGGATTTAGAGTGATGAGAAGGATTGTTGAAACATGTCCTATAGTACTATCCTTATTAGAAGCACATGTCACTTTTACTTTGAGATAATTTCATCTTACATGATACTTTCAAAAACAGTATACTCTTTATCCAGCTTTCTCTTATGCTGCTATCATATATAACCATAGGCAATTATCATAAATAAGAAATTAGATTTGAAGTAATGATTAAACTACAGTTTGTGTGGAGTTCGTCTTCTTTCCGTGAATGTCTTTTTCTCTGTTCTGGAAAACACTTCAGGATCCCACATTGCGTTGCCATGTCTCCTTAGTCTCCTCCATACTTTAACAGTGCTTCTGTCTTTCCTTGTCTTTGACAAGGATACTTGTCAGTTATTTTGTAAAATGGCTCTCAAATTGGGCTTGTCTAGTGTTCTCTCACTTTTATATTGAATTCATATGCTATTGGGAAGAAGACTGCGGAAGCAATGTTCTCCCCTTTGTTCATCATTTCAAGACACACAGTGCCCATGAGTATTACTACTGGTCAAGCTAATCTGAATCCCATGGTTAAAGTGGCATCTACCAGGATTCTACACTGTAAAGTAACTACCCTCTTGTTAGCAATTACTGATTATTTGGGGAGAGATGCTTTGAAATTATGCAAATATCCTGTTTCTCTTTAACTCTTATTCCCTTATTTTAACATTTATCAGTAGAGCTTGCCTGCAGCAATGATTAGTATGGTTGCAGTGATTTCCTATTTTCCTTACACTACCTGAAGACTCTTGAGAGTTCCTTGGACTGCAAGGAGATCCAACCAGTTCACCCTAGAGGAGATCAGACCTGGGTGTTCATTGGAAGGACTGATGTTGAAGCTGAAACTGCAATGCTTTGGCCACCTCATGGGAAGAGCTGACTCATTTGAAAAGACCCTTATGTTGGGAAAGATTGAGGGCAGGAGGAGAAGGGGACAACAGAGGAGGAGATGGTTGGATGGACATGAGTTTGGGTAAACCCCAGGAGTTGGTGATGGACAGGGAGGCCTGGCATGCTGCAGTTCATGGGGTCGCAAAGAGTCGTACATGAGCTGAGCGACTGAATTGACCTGAACTGACCTATATTTGTTAACTAGATGACTTCTGTCAGGAAGAGCTGTCCCTACTCCCTAGTTGTTTATTCAGTTATTTATACCTGTATTGACTCTTCTTAATTTGAAGTATAACCTAAGACCATAGTTATTTCTTCTGTCATGCAAATTGTTTCAATTGTAGCTGCATATGAGATCCTGTGGCCCTATCTTTTTTTTCTTTTCTTTTTTTTTTTTTAAGCATTTTCTTACTTTCTGGAATTAGAAAATGCTCCAGTATTGTTTTGTACTTACCCTGCATTATTTAAGGAATCTTTTAAGTTTCCTAAAACCCTTGTGTACTTTCACTGAGGAAAGATTAAAAACCAGGTTCTGATTGCTCAGTATTGTGACTGTCACTTGGGTAGGTATTACTGCTTTTATTATCTCTTAGTGGTTAAAGCTAGGAAAATATGCTTGTACCCAGGTGCATACACACACACACACAAGCACACATTGATAATTATGTCCAAATCTATCTGGATATATAACTTTTAAAAAGAGTCAGTGTTAATAGGTCTTATACCCCTCCAGCACCATGAAATTTATTCTAGCCTTCTTCTTTTCCTGTTTGTAACTTCCTTCTCAGACCATAAAAAACCTGGTTATCATTACTTACTTGTTGGTTTATTCTTAGTCGTTTTAGAATTGTCCACACATCTCACTGTAAGAGGTAAATTTATTAGAATACATCTTTGTGCAGTGTCCAGTATGCTTGATGTATTCATTCAAAATCCACAGGTACTTACAACACAGCAAAACAAAAGCTGGCAATATTAATTTCAATTTAGGAAGTGAAGCACCCAAGCCTTCTGTACAATACTGGAGGGAAAGCTAATAGTATAGCTATTCTGCAAAAACAGCTTGGCAGTTTCTTATGTCTTAAACACACCTTTATCACACAAAAAATTACATAATTTACTTGTCAGCTCCCTTATTCCCATGCCCTTCAATGTGATTACATGATTCACTTGTAATACAGTTAAGTTTATTTGTCATAATCAGTATTCCACCAACAGCACCATATCACGGTGCTTTATTTGTTTCTTCTGAAATTTATTCAGTACAATTCACTCTTCATGATGTGAAGCCCTATAGAGTCTTGACAATGGCCTAGAATTAAGTGTCCAAAGCAACAGTTTCATACAGAACAGTTCCAGTACCTCTACAATTCTTTCCCTTTGTAGGAAACCACTGCTCCAGTTCCTATACCCTGGCAACCTGTGGTTTATTTTCCATTTCTATAGTTTTGCCTTTTCTAGAGTGTCAGCTAAATGAAATCATAAAATAGTAGTCCTTTGGGTTGGAAAAACACATTTGAAATTTATCCATATCATTGCATGAATCAAAGGTTTATTCTTCTATACTCTGAATAATATTTCAGTATGGTGTCTGGGCTGTTCCCAGCTGGAGGATGTAAGTAAAGATACTATAAATATTCATTTATGGACTTCTGTGTAAACCTTACGTTTCATCTCTTTTATGCAGATACCAAAGAGTAGGATTACTAGATGTGTGATAAAGGTAGTTTGTTTAAAGATGTAAGAAACGAAACTGCCAAAGATGTTTTTTTCAAAATAACCATAACATTAGCTTACCTTCTAGTATTGTGTGGAAGGCTCAGGTGCTTCATTTCCTAACCTGAAATTAGTATTGCCAGCTTCTATTTTGCCATTGTTTCTAGTTTTAGCAATAACAATACATGTGTAGTGATGTATCATTAAGCTTTGATTTTGGTCTGCACTGGCCTTATGACTTTGGGCAAGTTATATAACCTCTTTGCTTCAATCTCCTGAACCATCAAGAAGGGTAATGACAGTACCTATTTCATAGACTTTGAGAGTTAAATGAGATAATGAACCGAGATCCCTTAATATGTAACTTTGTCTGATACATAATCCTAAAGAAAAAAATTAAAAATTCATGCTCTTTTCTCCATCTAATGTCTTTAAATTTACTCCCTAACTCATCAAGTTTACTAAATACTTAGGATGAAGTTATATTTCCAGGTAAATCGGATGATTTGTGCCTAAAGGATGCACTGCCTAGCCATGCAACTGTTGAAAGTGACAATATTCAAGGAGGTCTTGAAGTTGTGTGAGAGGAAATGATGTGAAGTAGTTACCTAGAAGAGTGAACAAGTTGATGCTCAGCTTTAGGACAGCATTAAAGTCTCATTTGAGGCTTAAGGTGAGACTGTCAGCAGGGAGTTTTTCTCTAGCCATACCTGCCTACAGGGATGAAGACTGAAGTAGAAGATAATCGAGTTTAACTAGATTTGTGGTGCTTGCCAGAATATTGCAAAATGGGATATGAAAGGACAGTTGAGGGTCTATGTAACACTTTTTAATCTAATGAACTTGAATTTTAAGCTAGCTTAGGACCTGGTCGGGTCAAAATACTGTGGGAGTGAGAACACTAGAAGAATGAATGGAATACTTGAGATTCTAGAGTATTTGACAATGGAAAGATCCACAGTTTAGCCATGGACATGAGAGGAAGAGGGTCAACAGGACGAACAAATTCAGGAACTGAGAACTCAGAGTAGGCAGTTTATATGAGTTTTAACAGGAGTAATATTGAAGAGAAGGAAAGTAAGGCAGGATCTGAATAAGACTGACACATTACTTACTGAATAAGACTGACACGTTACTTTCACACACTAGGTTCAGAGAGTAATGACAGGAGGATAAAAAAGTGAAATAGTCGAGGAAACACCTAATGACGATGCTGAAACCTCAGGGAAGAAGTTGAGGATTAGAGAGAAAAAATAATTTGGAAACACTGATGAGAATTAATGAGTGAATGCCTCCCCCCCACCATTTCAAAAAGAGTGATATAAGTCATTTAGAAAAAAAAAAACAAAGACATGCAGCATCCTCAGAAAAGACTCAGATGTCAGTCAACTAGCTCACTGTGAGGGAATGATCAAGAAAGAGCTGAGCCTGTGACACAGGAAACTCTGCTGACGACAAGGTGTCATGGAAGGGATTTTGGTATTTGGGCAGGCGTAAGAAGGAGGCAGAAATCAGGTACACCATAACGGGATGAGAGTGCTGGCCAAAAGTGCTGGTGACTAGAGCAATGTATTTGCTCAGTGACTGACTGAAAGGACAAATGAGATTAATCCTTCCAGTATAAAGGCAGGTAACAGCAAAGAGACACGCCCATTATATGTGTGCAGTATGATTCCACCTGTTATTAAAAAACAAATACAACACACTTGTATTTGTGTAAACAAAGTATAGGAAGGACAATGTATTAAATCTTCTAAAAATTACTTTTTAAGAGGGAAATACAGTGTTGGATTTCTATAGAATATACTTGGCTATTGTCTGAATTTTTACAAGAATGTGCTACTTATACAATCAAAATTTGTAACACTATAATGGTGGTGGTTTAGTTTCTTAGTGTCCAACTCTCAACCCCATAATATGAGCAGCTAAATCAAAGTGTGTATATAGTGATGTCAGTTATATTTTTTAAATGTGGAGGAACAGAATGATAGCTGTGACCCATTCAAAATGACATACCAAATAATTTCTCCAGAATATCATCACAAGACAGATACTAAAACTTCCACCTTTTGAAGTTTTCACAAAATCACACTTAATGAGAAAAGAGTAGGACTGAGTCAGGGAGAAAGAGGAAGAAATAATTGTGCTTACTCATCCTGTAAAATTTCTATCAAAGATAAACACACTGTAGACTTTTTGCCCCACCCAAATGTATTTGTTAACTACCAACCAACCATATGCCAAGTATGTTTCTCTTAGGCCTGGGAAAATGGTAGTTTCAAGATATTCAATAACCTTGCCTTATTTATATTCCACACAGCATTGTTCAGTACAGATATAAGTGAGCCACACATGTAACTTTAAATTTTCTAGTAGCCATAGCAAAATGAAACTGGTAAAATTAACACTAGCAATATGTTTTACTTAAACTCATATCTCAAAAATATTATTGTGCTAACATGTAATCAACTTAAATATTATTAATGAGATATTTTACACTTTTTGTGCCATCTTGTTTAAAATCTAGTGTGCATGTTAGGCTTATAACACATCTCAGTTTGGACACTAAATTTTCATCAGATATATTCAACTTGCATTTAAAATTGATGAATGTAGTTTTTAAAAATGCTCTTGGAGGATATTTGCTTTAAATATTGTGCTGGTTTCTGCCATATTCAACATGAATCAGCCACAGGTATACATATATCCCAGAAATAGGCACACAAATACTTCAAGAGTGTCATTACTTTTTTAAAAAAATATTAAATAAATATAACAAAATGTTAAGATTTAGAAAACTTGGATTCTGGGTGAGTGAGTATTCTTCAGATATTGTCTATGTTCAACTGGATGATTAAAACATTGATAATAAAACTTTCAAAAACTTTTATATGTATGCATATAATAAGATATATGATCACAATATCTTATTATATGCATACATATAAAAGTTTTTGAAAGTTTTATTATCAATGTTT
>SJYC01054865.1:0-16337 GCA_006408675.1 Madoqua kirkii | reverse complement strand
TTCTGCACAGTTGTATATTTTCATTCTAAATTTATGGTGTGTCCATACTTATTTGTAAACTAAATTTTTTAAATTTTATTATAATTAAAATTCTCATATTATTTTCATTTAATTAACAATTACATCATATAAATGTTACTGCAATGTGTGCCATTCATATAAAATACTCAAATAAACACATCGCAATATTATACTACTGTGTAAAAAAAAAGCCATTTGAGTTGAATCAATACACTATCATCTAGATTTGTTGTGCACGTGGTTATGTCCAGTATTGGAAATGAGGCATGTGTCCCAACGTGCACACTAAATTCAAACAATAATATCTTAAAGTGATGCAATAGGGAAAGAAAGTATAGTCTTACCAAAGCTATAACATTTTACTTACTGGAAAAACACTTTACATTCCTTTAGTTTTTCAATTTTAAACTGTGTCACTAACCACATTCCAAGTGCCCCATAGCCACATGTAGCTAACGGCCACTGTATTGGAACATGCAGTTCTAGACATTTACAAAACAGTTCCTTAAAGGCTTCCCTGGTGGTCCAGGGGTTAAGAATCTATCTTGCAATGCAAGGAACACTGGTTCTATCTCTGGTCTGGGAATATCTGCATGTTGCAGAGCAACTAAACCCATGCATCACAACTACTGAAGCCCACATGACTAGAGCTGGGGCCCGGCAACAAGAGAGGTCACTGCAAGGAGAAGCCAATGGGCTATAATGAAGAGCGGCCCCTGCTCACTGCAACTAGAGAAAGACCTGCACAGCAGTAAAGATCCAGCACAGCCAAGAAGCAAATAAATAAATCTTCAAAAAGAAAACAAAACCCCAAAACAGTTCCTTGACCATGTAAATCATGATGTTAGACTAATAAGCCCGCTCGGCATCTCCATTTCTTCTTCAGTGTATTTGTAAGATTACTATGCAGCTCTAGAGGACATGGAACATTGTAGGTGTTACTCAGTAATAATGTTGTTTATCTTTTTAAATCTCTAAAAAAAATTTTAGAAACACTTTTTTTAAATGTACTTGAGATAGTGCTATAAGTCACTCAGAATTACAGATTTATAGTAAATATATTCAAGTATTTGAAATGGGATCAATTTTGAATGCACAAAATGTAATTCCCAGTGAAGATTTTTTTTTCCTAAAAGAAGTGATTTTGTACTTATTATTATTGAAAATAAAGGATAGATAAACTTGTTTTCCTCTAATGGATGAACAAGATAATTACAGCATGTTCACAGAGATGAAGGATAATTTAGAGTTTAGTCATGCTGCTGCTGCTGCTTCAGTCGTGTCCGACTCTGTGCGACCCCGTAGACGGCAGCCTACTAGGCTTTCCTGTCCCTGGGATTCTCCAGGCAAGAATCCTGGAGTGGGTTGCCATTGCCTTCTCCAATGCATGAAAGTGGAAAGTCAAAGCGAAATTGCTCAGTAGTGCTGAGCTCTTCGCGACCCCATGGGCTGCAGCCTAACAGGCTCTTCCGTCCATGGGATTTTCCAGGCAAGAGTACTGGAGTGGGTTGCCATTGCCTTCTCCAGAGTTTAGTCATGGATAAAATCAAATACAATATACCTCCTGAATCTCAGTAACTAATATGAATAATATGGTGTGGTCTCAACCTTTAAAATAATCATTTCCAATTTACTATATATATATTACTTATACTTTTTGGTTGACTGAGCAGCATGTGGTTATATTTCAGCTCATTTTCATAGTCTAAAGCTCTGCAATTAACACTTCTTTAGTGTAAGGTTCTAACATTTCAGTATTTCCTTTTCAAACACTTCACACTTTATAGTGTAAGCCTGGCACAAAACCAGAATGCAATTCTGACACACCGTTCTCCTCACTATAGGAATTAATACATACTTTAGAAGTCATTTTCTATTAGCAACAAAAAACACTCTCAGCACATCCCCCAGCTTTCTATCTAGAACCATATATTCAATTAAGCATTTATTAATAAGTCATTTTCTGATGGATGGACACTACATGGTACAGTGTAAAGGGTAAAATATGCTGAAAGGTTTGGACTTTAGAGCATTTACAATTTTTATCAGTAAAATGGAAACATAAATAAAGTGAAGGAATTTATTATGTAAATATAATTTATGTATATTTTATGATATTTATGATTCAGTTCAGTTGCTCAGTCATGTCCAACTCTTTGTGACCCCATGAACTGTAGCATGCCAGGCCTCCCTGTCCATCACCAACTCCCGGAGTCCACCCAAACCCATGTCCATTGTGTCAGTGATGCCATCCAACCATCTCATCCTCTGTTGTCCCCTTCTCCTCCTGCCCTCAATCTTTCCCAACATCAGGGTCTTTGCAGATGAGTCAGCTCTCCGCATCAGGTGGCCAGAGTATTGGAGTTTCAGCTTCAACATCAGTCCTTCCAGTGAACACCCAGGACTGATCTCCTTTAGGATGAACTGGTTGGATATTCTTGCAGTCCAAGGGATCCTCAAGAGTCTTCATCAACACCATAGTTCAAAAGCATCAATTCTTCTGTTCTCAGCTTTCTTTATAGTCCAGCTCTCACATCCATACATAATTACTGGAAAAACCATAGCCTTGACTAGACAGACCTTTGTTGGCAAATTAATGTCTCTGCTTTTTAATATGCTGTCTAGGTTGCTCATAACTTTTCTTCCAAGGAGCAAGTCTTTTAATTTCATGGCTGCAATCACCATCCGCAGTGACTTGGGAGCCCAGAAAAAGAAAGTCAGCCACTGTTTCCCCATCTATTTGCCATGATTATGTAAATATAATCAAAGAAACCCAGGTCAGATGCAAGGTCTGGCCTTAAACCCAGGTCTAAGGTGCAAGCAGGGGTGCAAATAGATTATTAACAGAGCTGAACTCAGTAATGGATAAGACACTAATGCTGTTGGGTGTGGATGCTGTGTGTTCGCAATGGGGCCAAGCAGCAAGAACAGGTCTGAGAAGCAGAAAAATACTGGGCATACTTGAGAAATTGCTAGAGATGAAGATTACACAGAGTCAAAGTACATTATAGACATACAATGTTGTGAAAATTGCAAACAGTGAAAGAGCTTTGATATGGACAAAATTATTAAGGACCTTATACAGCTGGCTGAAGACTCTGGACTTTGTTCAATGAGCAATAAACAGCCTTGACCATGTAGTCATGGTCAAAATATAATATATATTCAACACACTGAAGAGAAACTGCTAACAAGTATTGTCACTGAAGCTTGAACATGGATCTCAGGTCATTATTATCCTAAAAAAAAAAAAAATCTAAAAATGTTTATGTTGCTAAACTGTTAAAGCATAAAGTGGATCTGTAATGTAAAAGAAAAAAAGAATTTCCACAAAGTAATCATAAGTGTAGCTATGATGCTGTTTTTCAGGGTTATTGTGTGCTGGATGCTCATCTTATATTGTATCATCCTTCTTAGTCAAGGGAACAGATTTTCACATTGATTAAATAATTTGCAAAACTGCAGTTAGTGACAGAGCCTGAGTCTGAGAGTTTCTGAGCCCAAGAGTGCAGAACACTTGATCACTATCCTTAAACATTAATGACTTTTTATTTGTCCACCTGGAAGAAAAACAAATGTTTAGTCTTAAGAGATACATAATTCACTTCCTTTTTTCCTGGAGAGAGTTTTAAGAACAGGAAGTTTAGATGATGCTCCAGAAATTGAAATTTTCCTGGGAAGTGACTTGGATAAAGTGTATACTTGATGTATAAATGAATGAATCAAGAAGTGACTCTGTGGGGGGAGTGAGAGGAAGGTTCAAGAAGGAGATATATGTATGCATACAGATGACTCCTTTTGTTGTTCAGTGAGAACTAAGACAACATTGTAAAGCAATTATACTCCAATTTTTTTTTAAAAAGAAATGACTCTGGTTCCATCTTCATTTTTTTTAAGCACCTCATATTTTTCATGACTTTTTGTGATGCAAAAAGTAAATGGTGGTTTGCATGGCCCTCTTTAAATGTACACAGATCAATTAATATGATGTTACTGTGTGATTATTACAATGTTTAGAATATATTGGAACAAAAGCATGAAGAAAAGAAGTCACAGCCCATGTGATGAAGCAAATAGCCAAATTTAGCTCCAGTTTCAGAGAAGGCAATGGCACCCCACTCCGGTACTCTTGCCTGGAAAATCCCATGGGCGGAGGAGCCTGGTGGGCTGCAGTCCATGGGGTCGCTAAGAGTTGGACACGACTGAGCGATTTCACTTTGACTTTTCACTTACATGCGTTGGAGAAGGAAATGGCAATCCACTCCAGTATTCTTGCCTGGAGAATCCCATGGATGGGGGAGCCTGGTGGGCTGCCATCTATGGGGTCGCACAGAGTCAGACACAACTGAAGCGACTTAGCAGCAGCAGCTCCAATTTAAGATTTAAGGACATGATCTCCAAAAATATACAAGAAATCTAGGAAACATACACTTTAACTCTTTTGCTGTAGAGATGTATGGGTGGTTGTTGTTTAGTTGCTAAGTTGTGTTCAACTCTTCTGCAACTCAGTGGACTACTGTAGCCCACCAGGCTCCTTCTGTCCATGGGATTTACCAGGCAAAAATACTGGAGTGGGTTGCTATTTCCTTTTCTTACTGACCCAGAGATACAACTCGTGACTCCTCCATCTCCTGCATTAGTGGGTGGGTTCTTTACCTCTGAGACGCTGGGTAGACTCTTAAAGATACGTAAACTGAATTTATATGATGTGTGTTCAGTTGTGTCTGATTTTTCGTGACCCCAAGTACTATAGCCCACCATGCTCTTCTGTGCACGGGATTCTCTAGCCAAGAATACTGGAATGCATTGCCATTTCCTTCTCCATGGGATCTTCCTGGCCCAGAGATAAAACCCAGGTCTCCTGCATTGGCAGTCTGATTCTTTACCACTAGTGCTACCTTCTTTTCAAGTTTGCTAGTGTAAAGCCATAGCCAGTGTCTTTTTTAGGAAGCTGACCAATTCACTGATTCTGTGTGTGTTGGGGAGAGGGAAGAGGAAGAGGTCTTGGTTGTGGTGGAAGGACTGAAAACGTAAACGCGACTTGACATTTAATTAGAAGACAAATGGATGAGTTTTCCTAGAAAAAAGAAGCAGCCAATGAGTGAATTTTGCAGCTGAGGGTTTGTTTTGTTTGGTTTGGTATTCCAAAAGTTTCTATTCCTCAGCAATCAATGCAAAGAAATAGAGGAACATAATAGAATGGGAAAGACTAGAGATCTCTTCAAGATAATACCAAGGGAACATTAGATTATTAGAGATAACAAGGAAACATTTCATGCAGATGGGCACAATAAAGAACAGAAATGGTATGCACCTAACAGAAGCAGAAGATATTAAGAAGAGGTTGCAAGAATACACAGAACTGTACAAAAAAGATCTTCACAACCCAGAATGTGATCACTCACAGTCACCTAGAGCCAAACATCCTGGACTGTGAAGTCAAAGCATCACTACAAACAAAACTAATGGAGGTGATGGAATTCCAGTTGAGCTATTTCAAATCATGAAAGATGATACTGTGAAACTGCAACACTCAATATGCCAGCAAATTTGGAAAACTCAGCAGTGGCCACAGGACTGGAAAAGGTCAGTTTTTATTCCAATCCCAAATAAAAGCAATGCCAAAGAATGCTCAAACCACTTCACAGTTGCACTCATCTCACAAGTAATGCTCAAAATTCTCCAAGCCAGGCTTTAGCAATACATGAACAATGAACTTCCAGATGCTCAAGCTAGTTTTAGAAAAGGAAGAGGAACCAGAGATCAAATTTCCAACATCGTGGATCACCGAAAAAGCAAGAGAGTTCCAGAAAAACATGTATTTCTGCTTTATTAACTATATCAAAGCCTTTGACTGTGTGGATCACAATAAACTGGAAAACTCTGAAAGAGATGGGAATACCATACCACCTGACCTGCCTCTTTAGAAACCTGTATGCAGGTCAGGAAGCAACAGTTAGAACTGGACATGGAACAACAGACTGGTTCTAAAGAGGAAAAGGAGTACTTCAAGGCTGTATATTGTCACCCTGCTTATTTAACTTATATGCAGAGTACATTAGGAGAAATGCTGGGCTGGATGAAGTACAAGCTGGAATCAAGATTGCCAGGAGAAATAAAGATAACCTCAGATATGCAGGTGCCACCACCCTTATGGCAAAAAGTTAAGAAGAACTAAAGAGCCTCTTGAAGAAAGTGAAAGAGGAGAGTGAAAAAGTTGGCTTAAAGCTCAACATTCAGAAAACTAAGATCATGGCATCCGGTCCCATCACTTCAGATGGGGAACCAGTGGAAAGAGTGGCTGACTTTATTTTGGAGGCTCCAACAACACTGCAGGTGGTGACTGCAGCCATGAAATTAAAAGACACTTATTTCTTGAAAAGAAAGTTATGAGCAACCTAGACAGCATATTAAAAAACAGAGACATTACTTTGCCAACAAAGGTCCATCTAGCCAAGGCTATGGTTTTTTCAATAGTCATGTATGGATGTTAGAGTTGGACTATACAGAAAACTGAACACCAAAGAATTGATGCTTTTGAACTGTGGTGTTGGAGAAGACTCTTGAGGGTCCCTTGGACTGCAAGGAGATCCATCCAGTCTATCCTAAAGGAGATCAGTCTTGGATGTTCATTGGAAGGACTGATGTTGAAGCTGAAACTCCAATACTTTGGCTACCTGATGCAAAGAGCTGACTCATTTGAAAAGACCCTGATGCTGGGAAAGATTGAGGGCAGGAGGAGAAGGGGACGACAGAGGATGAAATGGTTGGATGGCATCACTGACTCAACGAACATGATACTCCAGCAGTTGGCGATGGACAGGGCGGCCTGGTGTGCTGTGGTTCATGGGGCTGCAAAGACTCAGACACGACTGAGTGACTGAACTGAACTGAAAGTTTCTATTGACAATTTATATAAATTGCTTCAGAGAAGGAGAAAAAGAGGAAGAGGAAGAAGAAAATACAAGAGGAAAAAGAAAAAAGAAGAGGAAAAAATCACTTTATTGCAATAAAATTCAGTAACATGAAAATTGGTTTTGAAGAAAAATAACCAATCTCGATGGTACAGAACCAAAATTTAATCGAGAGTGCTAAAGAAGGAGAAATGGAGAATCTCGTCTACTAGCCCATCTCAATTTCCACTCTCATGAAATGCTCCCCCAGGTTTCTTTCCTGAACTTCCAGTCACCCAGCTTTCCATCTTTCCCCTTATTGATTCATTTTCTTCATCTGTGTGTTTTAGTTGCTCAGGTGTGTCTGACTCTTTGTGACACCATGGACTGTAACCTGTCAGGCTCTTCTTGTCCATGTAATTCTTTAGGCAAGAATGCTGGAGTAAGTTGCCATTCCCTTCTCCAGGGGATCTTGCTGCTCCAGGGTTTGAATCCCAGTCTCCTGCTTTGCAGGCAGATTCTTTACAGTCAGAGCCACCAGAAAAGTTCATCTATCAGTAAGCTTAAAATCTACACTTCATGTATAGTGAGCTTAAAATAGGCAAAATATTATGTTAAAAGTTAATAAAATGCATTTTAAAACCATTTATAAGCTTAATAGAAATCACAGTTATGGGAAAAAATACATATCTGTTTAATCTCCACTAGTTCATCCTTCAAATTTACTTTAAAGCTACAATGCAATACTCAAAACTATGGTTGAACAACTATTACTACTGCTCCTATTGTAAATGGAGGGGGAAATCTATCAGTGATTTTATGACATATTCTGTCCTTACTTCAGAGACAAATGGAGTCTTATAATGTCATTAGTGCTAGTGTGTTCAACCAAACCTGAGAATTCAGGGTGGTATGCACAGGAAAAATGCTATAAAACCAGTCAATGGCACAACCTTGTTAAAGTATCTGACAAATAAAATAGGTTCCTTGATGCTTATGAAGTTTGAGGAGAGTTCCTCAAGCAGAGATAATCTTTTCCAAAAGGACTTTAACCACAGAAGAGAGAGCAGACTGGCTGCAAGGGAAGGCTTCGGTCCAATGTTGAAAACATGCATACCACAACCGAAACATATTTATATCCTCCATGAGACGGAGGAAGTTGTATGAAATCTATTTGCCAGAGCTTGAATGGTCCATTAGGCAGTTTAAAATGTCTGGAAGCAATACAAACAGACCTTCCTGGGTTGTATTTCAGACAAGTGGGACAGTGAGGTAGGTACTTTTTGTGGCCTTATTAATGTTCTCTGCCAATATTGATTTATGAAGGCTATAATTTTGTCAGTAAACCAATGGTTTAATGTGTGTACACTGAAGAGAAGTGGGAATTTTAGAGTCTCCAGAAAGACTGGGTTGTTATTTGGCCCAAACCAGAGCGTTTTCTTTTTATCAAACCAATAATTGTTGAATTTCCAATCTTGTTTTTCCTTTTCAGAGGCTAATCTTTGGGCTTCTCTAACCAGGTTTTGTAAGTTATCATTTTGGGAAATATCCCTTTAGACTATGATGGAGCTTTTGCTATTGTTGGTTTCCCTAGAGACAACATTCCTTGTGGTAATGTCAGAAGGTGAGTCCCCTTAGCTTCCAGAGAGCCAAGATGGAATGCCTCAGAATCTTATTAATAGCTAACACAGCAAATATTGCATCCAGTAACTTCTGAACATACGAACATTTTTAATTCTATTTCCACTGGAAGTAAGGGAGTTACATTGCTTGCACAATATTCTGAAGTCATTAGCTAATCTGAAAGCATGCCTACTATCAGCATAAATACTGGCAGCTTTGCACTTGGCTAAAGCGCAAACCTGTATAAGGGTAAACCTGTTAAGGGTATATAACTCAGTGTGATGGGCAGAAGTAGCCACAGGTAAAGATGCTGCTTTTTGATGCTGACATCAAAAGGAATTGCAATAGCAGATACAGCACAGTATTTGCCATTATCACTTTGTAAATAAAAGCCATCAGTGAACCGGGGGAGCCTGGTGGGCTGCCGTCTATAGGGTCACACAGAGTCAAACACGACTGAAGAGACTTAGCAGCAGCAGCAGAACCATGAGAAGTCAGAGTATGAAACTTCCTGCAGGTCATTATGAAGAGTCAGGAATTATCCATCGGGGTTAAGCAGTTGTGAAGGACTTCACTGGTGACCGAGGGGAGAAGAGTAGCAGGGTCAAGGTTAGTGTAAAGCAGTTAACAAAAGAACTTTACAGGAGAAGGGGGCTGACTGAGAAATGTTGAGTGTGATGAGAGTTCAGGAGAGTTTCAACTGCACAAGTTACCAAAATGACTAAAAGGGATCCCAAAACAATTTAGGCAGTGACCATAATGGCTTATGGCAAGGTGAGTACTCTCATGCCACTGGGCCCAGTTGCCAGCCGTAATACCCCCAGGGTTAGTGGTAGTCCTACGTTTTTGGGTGATTCTCCAAAGGGCATTCCTTTCCTTGTCATATACAGAATGGAAAATGGGAATCTAATAATTGAAAGGACCGAGGGCAGGTAGGTTCATCAAACACTCCTTGAAACATAGTTGAAAGGCTTTGAATGCTATGTCATCCGGGTCTTCCTATATAAAACAGATCAGGGTTGTTACTGTTTAGTAAAACATGCCAAAGTTTGCCGTAAAAATGGAAATTTGGAATCCAATTTCTTTTTTTATATAAATTTATTTACTTTAATTGGAGGTTAATTACTTTACAATATTGTATTGGTTTTGCCATACATCAACATGAATCTGCCACAGGTATATACGTGTTCCCCATCCTGAACCCCCCTCCCTCTTTCCTCCCCATACCATCCCTCTGGGTCGTCTCAGTGCACCAGCCTCAAGCATCCTGTATCATGCATCGAACCTGGACTGGCGATTCATTTCATATATTATATTGTACATGTTTCAATGCCATTCTCTCAAATCATCCCACCCTCTCCCTCTCCCACAGAGTCCATAAAACTGTTCTATATACCTGTGTCTTTTTTGCTATCTTGCATACAGGGTTATCATTACCATCTTTCTAAATTCCATATATATGCATTAGTATACTGTATTGGTGCTTTTCTTTCTGGCTTACTTCACTCTATATAATAGGCTCCAGTTTCATCCACCTCATTAGAACTGATTCAAATGTATGCTTTCTAATGGCTGAGTAATACTCCATTGTGTATATGTACCACAGCTTAGATTCAATGCAATCCCTATCAAGCTACCAATGGTATTTTTCACAGAGCTAGAACAAATAATTTCACAATTTGTATGGAAACACAAAAAACCTTGAATAATCAAAGCAATCTTGAGAAAGAAGAATGGAACTGGAGGAATCAACCTGCTTCAGGCTCTACTACAAAGCCACAGTCATCAAGACAGTATGGTACTGGAAGAAAAACAGAAATATAGATCAATGGAACAAAATGGAAATCCCAGAGATAAATCCACACACCTATGGAATCCAATTTCAGCAATAACCAGCTAGCGAGAAAACTTTGCAGGTGACGCTTAAATTGGGCTTTTGGAAAACTTATGACGCTATGAATTCTATCTGGACCTAGGTGTAGTCCTCATTCTAATAGCACATGCTCTAAATATTAAAACTGGGTTTGGTGAACTGTAATTTTTCCTTGAGGACCTTTTGTCCCTTTAAGGCTAACATCTTTAGCAAGTGGATGCTATCTTCCTGTGAGGAAGCTTGAGAAGGTAAGTGAAGAAGCAAATCATCCATATAGGGTAACCAAGTAGAACCCTTAGGGAACTTTGTATCATTTAAATAAGCCTTCAGGATTGGTGAAAAATAAGAGGATTCTCAGTAAAACACTGACATATCACTGTCCAGGTGAACTATTCTTCCTAAGTGATGGCAAAAGATACTGGCTAGATTCACCCATTAATTAGAATACTAAACAATGCACTGCATAAATAACTATAGTAAAGCATTTACTTCCAGTTAGAATGGATGTTTTAGCAGGAAGAGGGTGTCAAGGGATAACCATGTTTACAGCTTGAAGGTCCTGGACAAACCTTCACCCTCAGCCTTTGGGTTTTTTCCCACCAGCAAAATAGGTGTATTACAGAGACCAGTACAAAGGATAATGAGTCCTTGAGCTTATAATCTTCTATTACAGGTTTTGGAAAACTTATGACACCATGACATAATCTTCTAATATACCTTGTGTTTTTTATGTACAGGGTGTTGATTAATTTAGGGAGAGATTTTGAGGGATCTAGTTGAATCTTGACAGGAGGTACACTGTGCATTTTGTGAACATCATTTGGAGATTTTTACCTATAAGAAAAGTAGTAGCTGGTTCAATAGGAACAAAGAAAATCTGCTTTGAATATAAAAATTTGCTTTTTGAATAGAAAAACACAACAGCCAGACTACATACAAATGCTGGTTTATTACCTGGAACAACCGGCCCAGGAAACCAACACTTTATCTGTAGTAACTGTCCCAGGAAGAAGGTCTGCTATTACCACTCTCTCTAGTAATAATCTAGGACACCAAATAATAACCAAAATAGATAGGACATGATTAATAACTGAGAGCTTCCCCGAATTTAAGTCTCCATTTCCAACTTAGGACCAATCAGAGAAACATAAATATGTGCTCCTAACCAATCACAGTGGATGTCCTTCTTCTAGTTAGCTTGCCTACAGCTTCCCCATGCCAACAACTTCTAATCAGGGCATAATCGTCCTCCAATTAAAAAACAAAACAAAAGAGTGTTAAATTATCATCCAGATATGTGACAACTCAGAGAACTCACCTTCTATTTCCTAACAGCTATGTAGCCTGTTCGCATGTCCAGGCTTTTCCATTTAGAGAAAAAGACACTAATGAAATGCAATTAATATCTTAAAAAAATACTTTCAGATGATCTCTTTATTCAAATCTAGTAAATTTTGTGTCCTTCTTACCCTTCTGAAATCTGAACTCATCTGTACAAGACCTGACAAAAATTTCTTGACCTTTCTGACACAACACATGTTGTTCTGTATTTTGAAATCTCTTGGTATGTCAATAGAAGCCAGGAGAGAGAGTTGGATACTTGTTATTGTCATTCATTTTCCTGTTCAGTTTCATGCGATTTTATTTCCAAATTTAGAAACTAGGAAATATATGGTTAATGAATTCTCTTAAAAAATATTTGAAGCAAACACTGTTCTGGTTAAGAACAAAATAAATAACTGCCAATACAGTAAGTGAAGTGAAATTCACTCGTTGTGTCTGACTCTTTGTGATCTCGTGGACAATAGAGTCCATGGAACTCTCTAGGCCAAAATACTGGAGAGGGTAGCCAATCCCTTCTCCAGGGCATCTTTCCAAACCAGGAATCAAACCCAGGTCTCCAGCATTGCAAGCAGATTCTTTACTAGCTGAGCCACAAGGGAAGCCTGCCAATACCATAAAGAAGTTCAAAACAATTAAATAAATCATAGTTCAAAAATAAAGAAAAATAAAAAATAACCATGAGGCATAAAGCTTAGAGAATAAGCTAAACAATGGAAATAAACCTGCAAATTACATCAACAAATAAAAATCAGTTGAACTCCTTGACTTAATTTGATAAATATTTATTGAAATCTTAATATATGCCAGGTTTTGTTAGGTCCAAAGAGGTTAGTAGTAAACATGATAGACACAGAACTTCCCCACATGAAATTCAGTTTAGTAGAGAACATTTTAAACAGGTAATTATACAAGTGATGCGTGTCATCAAAACAAGTGCTCAGGGTGAATTAAGCACATGTCAAAGATTTTCTAAAGAGGATGGAGAAATCCTTGAACACATTATCACACACCTAAGCTCTTCCTCATCATCACTGGCCAGCTATGCAACATCATATTTAATACTGAAATACTAGAAAGGAACACTTTTAATATACGAACAAGACAAGGATGACTACTGCAATATTTGTATATATGTTTTCACCAAGACAAAAGGTACCAAAAAAAATTCATTACTAGTATGGGAAAAAGCAAATAGATGAAGCAATACTTGTTTCAAAGAATTTTAAAAAGATGAAGAGCTCACTAGCATTAACTCAATCTTAATACATATTTTAGGGAATATACTGTATTTCAAAGACTACATAAAAAATGGACATAAAATGATGAACAATACGTTTTCATTCTAGTGAGTGAAGACAGACAAGAAACAATCAGTTTATATTACAGTGAAGACCAGTATAAAGTGTAAAAATAAAGTTCCATGGTAATAAGAAAGCCAGCTAAACCCTTCATTGTATGTGGATCAGGGAAAGGCTTCCCAGAAGATGTTAGAGCCCTGTAGAGCAAAAATATATAAATGGAAAGATCATTCTAGACACCAGAATTGTTGATTTAGAAATGTAGGAGGCTCACTTCCCACTGTAAAGAAATTAATGTGGCTGAGGCTGGAAAAAAGAAATCAGCCTTGAAAATTATCATGACTCAATCATAGAAGGAATGATAAAAGGGTTATAAACAGTGAAATGGCATCATCAACTTTAATCTCAGAAATACGTTCAAAAGTTAAAATGCATATTTAGGAGTTATTTCCATAATCCAGCTGACAAACCTGTGATCACAACTAGAATAGTGGCAATAGAGCTGGAGAAAAACGCTAGATTCTAGATAAGGTGATGGAACTCATGGGCTTGGAGAGGGACAGGCAATGAGAAAACAGACTCCATGACAGATGATGGTACATTCACTAAAACTGGAAACACAGAGGACAAAGGTTGCAAAGGATGTGAAGATGCAAACTGTAAAGGTAAAGATGATAAATTCTGGTTTGGCTATGTTGAGTTTAAGATGCCTGTACAATGTTTCAACTGGAATGTATGATATGCAATCTAGTGATCAGAAAAAAAAGCAGAATGGAGAAGCAGAATTGTGAGTCATCAGTGTATGCAAGAGAAACTAATTCTAGCTCTTTCGGATAGGTATAATTATTTAAGGTAGTAGGTAAGACAATTTCCTTCTCTTCCCACTACTAGTAGACCCAGTGGAACAGAAACATTTTTAAAACATTTTTATTAAGTCATTTATGTTGTATAAGTAGAAGTGATGAACAGATGACTTTACAGTCTATACTTTAAATATTGGCACAGTTAGCATGAGGTAGGGTTATCTGTACCTGTTGGTTATTCTTTTCTGAGATTTGCTAAGGTTGAATAAATCGTTGCATTTAAGAGTGTGGGATCTTACCATAGAATAATTGTCTCTAGGAACACATGACTGAAAAGAGTCCTTCCTTATCTATTAACTATTAAACATGATCGAATTTTCTTTAGAGATAGGGAACCAGATTAGCATAACTTGTTTTAAGGGTATCATCACTATTATGTCTTATGAGGAAGGAGGATAACAGTAAGTTGGATACTGTTCAAGGCAAGAAAAATGAGACATTTATGGTCTGTGGCCAATTATTATTAATTCATTTAACAATTTTTTCTAGTGGCTACTGTAAGCCAGGCACAGGGTTAAAAACATAGGATTCCATTTGGGGCTTCTAGAAGCTCATAGTCTATTATTTAAGACTATTAATAAGTTTATTATTTTAGACTCTTAAAATAGACTTAAGAGTAATAGTTCCCCTTAACTAGTTGCTTCATCAGCTGAAATATAGAGGACCACTTAGTTAATACTAAGAATTTTAATAAGCATGATAGGAAATCAAACTAATGTCAAAGACCTAAGAGGTCAACTGCCTTCAAAGAAACAAAAGTTAATTTAATCAAGATTTCTTTCATTTTGAAACTTTGTCTGGAAAATTTTGAACACTAACTTGGGCCCCTTTCTCCTTTTAACTGTGGTGCTATTCCTCATGGGCCTTGCTTTGGGAGATGGTAACTGACTTGGACGTGGTTTTCCAGGAAGTGGCTGGTGATTTTTACTACATATAAACTCAAGCCAGGAGACCCCTGGGGGCAACCTGTGGTAAGTAAGTAACTTAGTGAACATACAGTCTGAGACAGCAGACTCTTTTGGAGGAGGGGGAGGGGGTAAGGGGGCTACAGTGGAAAAAGAAAAGGCGGAGGAAGATGAAGAAGATGAGGAAGACAAAGAGGTGGAGGAGGAAGAGGATGGGAGTACGCACTGGAACTGAGGGTTACTGTTTTTCTTCACATAGAGCAGCCAGTCTACAGCCTGGGGCTGTTGGCTTGCAGCTTGCTTTTCAGAGGCTACTGTCAGCCACGTCCTCTTCTCATTAGCTCCCTGAGTGATATCAGATTCTGATGTAGGGAAAATGTTTGCTATCTTCTCCATTCCTTCAAGATCGTCTTCAGGAGCTTCATCAGGCTGATTTTCTTTCACAGGGAGTAAAATAGTAGTCTCTGGCAGGGAAAGGATAAAAACTATTTTCACCATTATCTCTTTCTCAGGAGTGAGTTCAGGTGTTGGGATGACAAATAGTGTGGCAGCATGGGGGTCTTTCCTTCCTGTAAGATGGCTGCATTGAGATTTTATGCAGGAGGCACAGGCTAAACAAACCATATAACTTGATGAAAGGCGGGGACCAGGACGAGGATTTGGTCTTCCCCTCATCCTTCGAAAGAGAATCTGCCTGCAGAGATCCCTCTGGATTCTGGTCTTGGAGAGAGAATTGACAATTTTATTTACAACATCATCAGGGACAGTTCCACCTTTAACAACGCAGGGTTGAGTGTAATCTAAAGTCCATGGAATTTCTTTACTGGGTCCTGTCTCTTCATAATGACCAACACTGCTTTTACGCTGGAGTCTGGAGCCCAATGTTAAAGCAGCTATGCTCCTCATGGAGTGCCTGGAGCTTAATATTGATTGACCTGAGACATTTGGTTTGGGATGAGGTGAGGAAAGATCTGTGGCTTTGTGTTTGTCACTTGGTGAAGTGGTGTTCTGCAATCTGGAGTGACACATTGCTGAGCTTGGGGTCCTGAAGTCATGATCAAGTGTTTTGGGCTGGAACAATGGCAAACTCTTTGACTGGTGGACAGAGTATGGTAAAGGTGACTTTCTTGGTTTTGAATTGGACAATGGCAATCCCAGAACGCTGGAATTGGACCTCAATACAGGTGGTGTCTGAAGTCTGGCGTCAGGTAATGATGAGCTCAGAGTCATTTGACTAGGCTCCAAGTGATGGGCTTCAGGTGATGTCTGAAACAAGTCATTTATCTGAGATGTAGAGTTGAGTGATGGTGAGCTCAAACATCTTTGATTGCACTCTAACAGAGATGACCATAGGCTGTCCAATGAAGACGCTTTCTGAGGCTTGGACTGGGGTAATGCTGAGCTAAAGGCTATTTGATTAGGTTCCAAAGATGATGATGTCCATAGGTAGTCGGGGGAAGGAGTTTCTTGATGTTTTACAGCATATAGTGATGAACTTGACACTCTTCGAATAGACT
>SJYC01054864.1:0-23467 GCA_006408675.1 Madoqua kirkii | reverse complement strand
GGAAAATGTTTGCTATCTTCTCCATTCCTTCAAGATCGTCTTCAGGAGCTTCATCAGGCTGATTTTCTTTCACAGGGAGTAAAATAGTAGTCTCTGGTAGGGAAAGGATAAAAACTATTTTCACCATTATCTCTTTCTCAGGAGTGAGTTCAGGTGTTGGGATGACAAATAGTGTGGCAGCATGGGGGTCTTTCCTTCCTGTAAGATGGCTGCATTGAGATTTTATGCAGGAGGCACAGGCTAAACAAACCATATAACTTGATGAAAGGCGGGGACCAGGACGAGGATTTGGTCTCCCCTCATCCTTCGAAAGAGAATCTGCCTGCAGAGATCCCTCTGGATTCTGGTCTTGGAGAGAGAATTGACAATTTTATTTACAACATCATCAGGGACAGTTCCACCTTTAACAACGCAGGGTTGAGTGTAATCTAAAGTCCATGGAATTTCTTTACTGGGTCCTGTCTCTTCATAATGACCAACACTGCTTTTACGCTGGAGTCTGGAGCCCAATGTTAAAGCAGCTATGCTCCTCATGGAGTGCCTGGAGCTTAATATTGATTGACCTGAGACATTTGGTTTGGGATGAGGTGAGGAAAGATCTGTGGCTTTGTGTTTGTCACTTGGTGAAGTGGTGTTCTGCAATCTGGAGTGACACATTGCTGAGCTTGGGGTCCTGAAGTCATGATCAAGTGTTTTGGGCTGGAACAATGGCAAACTCTTTGACTGGTGGACAGAGTATGGTAAAGGTGACTTTCTTGGTTTTGAATTGGACAATGGCAATCCCAGAACGCTGGAATTGGACCTCAATACAGGTGGTGTCTGAAGTCTGGCGTCAGGTAATGATGAGCTCAGAGTCATTTGACTAGGCTCCAAGTGATGGGCTTCAGGTGATGTCTGAAACAAGTCATTTATCTGAGATGTAGAGTTGAGTGATGGTGAGCTCAAACATCTTTGATTGCACTCTAACAGAGATGACCATAGGCTGTCCAATGAAGACGCTTTCTGAGGCTTGGACTGGGGTAATGCTGAGCTAAAGGCTATTTGATTAGGTTCCAAAGATGATGATGTCCATAGGTAGTCGGGGGAAGGAGTTTCTTGATGTTTTACAGCATATAGTGATGAACTTGACACTCTTCGAATAGACTTCAGAGAAGGTGATGTCCAGAAAAGATCTAGGGAAGATGTATTCTGAGGTTTAGGAAAGGATAACTGTGAACTCCAGTCTGTTTGACTGGGCTCTGGTGACAATGTCTTAATGAGGTCAAATGAAGATGTGTTTTGAGGTTTAGGGTGAGACAAAGGTGAGCTCAGGGCTTCTTATTAGGCCACAAGGGAGTTCTCCGCTGGAAGTGTAGTGAAGGTGTGGCCTGATGTTTGGAGTGAGATAATGGTGATTTTAGAACCCTGTTATAGCAGTCCCCTGAAACTGTGTCCTGAGGCTTGACAGAAGGCAATTCTGAGCATCTCTGTACCTTCTGGCTAGAGTTCGGTGGAGGTACTACAAGGTTATTACTACGGGGTTGTACTCTGACCACAGACTGGTTATTGGGTTGATTTAATTTTTCATCTGTGTATTGACATCTTAATGAGCTGGTTGCGGCCCGTTGGTAAGAGTGTTCTAATGGCATGAAGTGTTGATCGTAATATGCTAGTGGCACCATCTTGTGCTAGTCATAAAGGTCTTTCTGAAAGCAGTTGGCTTGCAGGGATGTTTCAGTAACTGATACAGTCTTTTAGCTGGATTCCATGGACAACCAATACTTCTAAACAAATAAGAAGTGTCAACCATCTGTCTTGTAACCTTTCTAATTCTAAAATATTATAGGTGTCTCAAAATTGAGATGTAAATGAGGTTGAAAAAAATTGTCACCAATTGAGATTCTTCTCTGTCTTCTCTTTAGCTTCCTAGAGTTTTTTCCTCTTGAGGAAATGACACCTGTTAACAAAACAGTGAAGAGGCTTCAGAAGAGGGCCTAGTAGGGATATTAATTTTCTCAAACGATTTGTAGTGACAAGAGAACTACTCTGTGTTTAAATTTTGAGTAAAGTTTTCTAAACATTCAACTGCACATATGTAAAATAGGTAAATATAATGTTAAATTTATTGGACTGAAGACTAACTAATATACCTAAAATGTATAACAGTGCCCAAGATATAGGAGATGCTCAGTAATAAGTAATAGCTATTTTGGGTATTCTTTCAATGATTGCTTTAGTTTAAAAAATTTTGAGATAAATTTATTGCATGAAATAATAGATTCTTAAAGTGAAATGGAAGTTCTTCTTACATGTGAGCATCCATGCTTAGTCACTCAGTCATATCCTACTCTAGGCCAAATCTCCAAAACAATTCAAGTACAAAACATAAAAATCAATAAAGTTTTTTCTCCTTGTAAAGAAATCATCTTTTCTGCATCTTCTATCTTGGTCCTTAAAATCTAGTCATCTAATTCAATATCTTTGAAATCATCCTGGACAGATTCACCTTCCAAAACCATCTAGATACCAGTATCTAATGATTTTATCTCTTTCATATATTAATTCATCTTTTTTCTATTCAATTCCACTATTTCTTATACTCTTTTTTTCTATTCAATTCCACTTATACTGTAGGCATATCTCATCTAAACTAATATGTTTATGTTTATATATCTCTCCCCCATAACCTTTGTCACTCTTTTCCCTCTCCTCTGCCACAAATCTAAAAGCAAACTCTGGCTGGTGAGAGACAGTTACTCCTCACCCAAAGAACTTCATTTTGCTTCTGCCTGCATGAATAATAGGGCTTCCTGGTGGCTCAGCAGTCAAGAATCTGCCTGCCAATGCAGGGTATATGAGTTTGATGCCTGAATGTAGACGATCCCCTGAAGAAGGACATGGCAACCCATTCCAGTATTTTTGCCTGGAAAATCCCATGGACAGAGGAGCCAGGTGGACTACAGTCCATAGGGTCCCAAAAAGTTGGACACCACTGAACATGCAACATGCATGAACAATAACAACTAAAGTTACTTGTGATTGCTGGGTTTTGTGTGTTGTGTCTTAACATCAATACTTTAAAGAGGGGAGGGAACAGTACACCCTACTGCGTATATATCACATTCTAACAAACATCTATATAGTAATACAGAGTAACACCATGATCTTGATGTTTGGAAAGATTTCTTAAAACATAGAAAGCTATAACCATTAAAAATTGATAACTAAAATGAAAAATTCTCAGTCATCAAGAAATGCCATCAAAGAATGGGAAAAATAAATATTTGCAATGCATATATCTGAAAAAGAGACTCATATTCATTACAACTTCTGCAAGTTACTCAGATAAAATAAGCAGTGCAGGTAGAATGACAGGCAAAAATGGAATAAGCACATCACAAAAGAGGACATCCAAATACTAATGCAATTTAAAAAGATGTCCAGGATTGTTAGAAACCAGTCAAATGCGTATTTAAACTACAGAGAGATACTACTACACATCATCAGAATGTGACTAAAATAATATGAAAACTTACAAAGCTAATAACTGGTGATTATATAGCTTAATTAGTATATTATATATATATGCACACATACATATGTGCATACTTCCACTCTTAGATGCATCTCAAGAGGCATGCAATGCATGAATATTGGCACCAAAATGCATATCCTAGGATATTCATAGAGTATTATTCCTAATAGCTTCAAACTAGAATTAACTGTCAATCAATAATAGAATATATAAGTGAATTATGATATATTCATTCAACAAAATACCAAACAACAATGAAAATTAACACAAAATCTAGCATCATAGAACTACATGAATGAATACCAAATAAAAAATACTCTTTTGTGATATAAAAGTACAAAGTCAGCTCATACTAACTATGGCGTTAATAGTCAGGATAATAATACATCTAGGGGAAGTGGAGATTACAGGGAACACAAATCTTTCAGGGTGGTGATAATGTCCTGTTTGTTGGCCTGGATGCTGACAGTGTAGGTGAATTCACTTTGTGATAATTGAGCTCTAACATTTACACTATGTGTGTTTATCCATGTTTCCTAACTTCAATACAAGGTTTAAGAATACATAACCTGACGCTAATTTGAAAAGACACATCTGACACAAAATTCCACTGAAAAGTGAAACATTAAAGGATGAACCAAGTTCTGGCACCCAGATGCAATGAAACTTTAAGAAAAAAAAAGTGGAGGAGAAGAATGCAGTGTGGAAATCCTGCTATCATATGGAAAAGAAATTCAAAACAAATGGAACTAATAAGAATTTAAGACAAAGAAAAATTTAAGACAGAGAAAAAGTACATTTCTGAATTTTTTCCACTTTCAAACCTACTCAGCAAATAAAAATCCTATTTCAAAGAACATGCTTTAGCTAAAGCATGTAAACATTAAATACAATGCAAGACATTGTGGAGGTTTAAATGAAGCTATAAAGATGGGGGAAAATGATTATAACTTATGAAAGAATTAATTCTCAAATAATTCTTGCTCAAATTCTTCTTTCAGTTGCATAAAACACCAAAGCAGAATCTCTTTCTCTGTAAAACCTTCCCTCTCCTAGGCTGAGTTAGTTCCTCTCTTCTGAGCTCTCACAACTGCTTATACTCTCCTCTAATGAAAACTCTTTACCATGTACTTTCATTTTCTATTAATCTGTCCTCTTTCTCTTCAAGCTTTTAAGTCCTCTAGAATGAGGACTCATTATAAGTTCATCTTTTAGCATAAAGCCTGACATATTTGGCACTATAAATAATACTAAATTCACTTATAAATCTTTTTTAAACAAAACCACAAACAGTTAATCTTTATATCATAGATTGATTAAATGAGTCCATACATAAATACTGGATCATTGGTTAGGTTTCAATCTCTAATCCATGTGCTAGAAATGGAATGCACAGCAATGAATAAGATGCAAAGTCTGCTTAAATTACAGGAGAAAGAAGAACAGATATACTTCTCTCTTCCTAATAGTAATTAACTTTTCCTAAGCACTCATTCTTCTTTGGACACTCAGATAAATATTTCACATATGTTATCCTCATAGTGCAAGTAAATATTTTTTCTGTTACTAACACATTTTTCTGATGAGAAAGCCAAGTCACTCAATGTGAAAGAAACTTGTTCAAAATTACCAAGCCAGTAAGTGGCAATCCTGGTGATCTGGGTCCAAAATCTGCATGTTTTAACCAGAAAACTATTGATTAAACCATTTGTGAGCAACTTCTGTGTTCATTCTGTGTGGCAGTATTTTGGCTACTGAGAATACATAAATCCATAGGACAGTAGAGTAAGACAAAATGGCATTTGAATAACTACAGATAGAAGTGGACTTCTATCCAAAATAAATTTATAATTTTAAATACAGTTTTTCATGTTTTTATGTAATGAAATACTTAAATCATGAATTACAAGAGTAACATGAATTATGCAAATTAAAATCATAAGAAAAAAATAGGTGAACATTCCCATTATAGACAGATAATGTTCACATTCCCATTCATTTCCTTCAGGACCAGGATTGTCCAACATAACTTCTTTTTCAATAAATTTAACTAATCACATCACTCATTGGTGGTTACATTGAATAGCACCTCAAATACATATCTATTTTTTCTTCTGATTTTTTAATTGTGTACTTAAAATTTTACCCAGGCAGTGTGAGATTCTTAGCTAGACTCTCAGTTTTGGACATTCAGGTTATTCCTAAATTTCTGTTCTCAGAGCAAATTCTAAAATGAATTTTCTATGTATATCTTTTTCTGCTTTTATATACAAGTATGTGTATCTTGCCTGTCCTATGAAACTAGTGTTCATGTATACAATTACCTGATATTAACACCACTCTTTCTAAAATGTTGAAAATTTTTATGAATTGCTTCTACAGGTGTAAAATTGAGGGCTTCCCTCATAGCTCAGTCAGTGAAGAATCTGCCTGCAATGCAGGACACCCGGGTTTGATCCCTGGGTCAGGAATATCCCCTGGAGAAGGAAGTGGCAACCCACTCTTGTATTCTTGCCTGGAGAATCCCATGGACAGAGGAGCCTGGCAGATAAAATTGAGTTACAGTTTCTATCAGATGCCATAATACCATAATGTTGGGCTTCCCTGCTGGCTCAGACAGTGAAGAGTCTGCCTGAGATACAGGAGACTTGGACTTGATCCTTGGGTCAAGAAGATCCTTTGGGGAAGGGAACAGCTACCTACTGCAGTATTCTTGCCTGGAGAATTCCATGGACAGAGGAGTCTGGCAGTTACCTGCCATGGGGTCACAAAGAGTCAGACGTGACTGGGCAACTAACACTCTCCCTTTACAGTTTACCCTGCTGAAGATATCTCACAGTCTTTTTGTTAGTATTGTTTTCTGTCCTTTTAACCTTGCTTGAATCTATTGATTATTGTGCCGCCTCTTTGCTATCATTTTTGTGAAATATATAATTATAACTGTCAGACTAAGTAATCTTTTCTTAGTTTTACATGCTTTGTTTTTATTAAAACCATCTATGCTAAAGTAATTATATTCCAATTTTTTAAAGTCTGCTAAGGATCGGCTGTTTTAATAAACACTTTCCCATTTGAAAAACGCTTGAACTCAAAAGAGGCTGGCTGTCTTAATAAGTTGATCTTTAGATGTTTTCAACAATCAGAGCAGATTTGTGAATCTTTTACCTAAAAGAAGTTCTAGTTTTGATCCCCTTAATAACAGTCTCCTAGCAATATACTTCAAGGTTACTTTTAGAGCATCTTGGCAAACTTAATCATACTTTTTACTTTTTAGTCTTGCATTTCCTTTTAATTTGCTGGGAGGTTCTCAACTGATGATACTCGAAACAACACATTTTATTTCCTTTTACTAGTTACCAAAATGGGTTCGCACAGCATGGCCAGAAGTTGGACTGTTTTTGTAGCACTTTTCCTAACCTAGGCTTATATGTACCTTACATTTATCTTTTTAATACCTTGAAATTTGTCTGTGAATTCTTCTCCGACCCTGTATTTATATATATGATATATAGATGTATGTATCCTTTTCCTCATTCTGCCCTAACATATATCCTTCTTGATTATGGCATAAGTTTTTATTATATTACTTTCATGACATTCAGTCTGTTATTTCTTTCTTTAACTCATGCACACTTTTGCCAAACTAAAACTTAGGTCTATCATGTTATTTCCTGCCTAAAAATTCTTATAAAGCTCTTATTTTCCTTTCGGATATAGTTAAAATATTGGACATTGCATAGGATGTTATAACAAATCATAGAGATCCAATTCTGGCTTTGCCACTTAATGACATTTGATTTCAGATAAATAACTTTTGTAGATATTCCATTGTAGGTATAATTGCCTATCCCTGTGAAAATATCAGAAAAGATAAATGAGATGATTCCTGGGATACCATAATAAGGCCAAGTAAATGTCTTCTCTACTGAATTCTAATGATATCATTTTTATTAAAAAGTATTTCCAATATTTTTTCAGTATTGTTAAATTTTACTATGCCTTTCCCAGATTCATAGCATACAGTGTTCAACTTATTTGATAAATACATATAAAGAAGAAGATTATATTTCTGAACTTACAGAACTAGTATCTCTAGTTATAAAAAAGACAAAGTGTTTGAGGTTCATAGAACAAAGGAGAGAGTTGCAAGGCATAAGGCAGGTCAGGAGGCTGAGACCAGATGGCAAAAGTTATTACTGAGAGAAATCGTTGTTAAGCAAAATGAATGGCTATTAAGAATCTTTGCTCGAGATAAAAACAGAATGAATTGGGTGATTTAAGCAATATAACTCTCTCAAAGAATGTGAATGGAAAGGACTGGAGGCTGAGAAGAGGGATATACTCTTAAAGAAGCTACTGGAGATAGTGCAGAAGTGGGCAATGGTAGAAACAAAAATGAAGAGTGAAGAAAATTCTGGCAAGTAGTTGTTGACTTGGTTATGACTGGACGGAGCGTGTGGCTGAGTAGGGCCACAGCCATAAAGATGGCTGTCAGGTTTAGCAGCCAAACCACCAACGGATGGCTCTTACTTTACTTTTCTATAGTATTTCCTTATCTCTTTATGGATGTTCTATTCTCCTACGATGGACTACATAGTTCTTAGTCACATAAAACCTTTCATAAATTTTTATTTGTTTTCCCAAAGTCTTTTTATAACAAAGTTGCCAGTAAATGTTTGATTGATAAGCACATGCTTGAAGAAAGAAAAACTTGTCTGGATTCAAGTAAAATCTTCTGGATATCAGGTGATCTCTGAGATAGATAATCATCAGTCTCACTGAATAATACCAAATTATTCTCACTGAATAATAGTTCACACCTATGATGAACAGTTATTTAATATACTTCCAACTAAATGTTTACATATCTCTATTTTAGTTTGTTTTAACTGCTTTACAAAGAATATTAGCTTCCTATGGACACTGGCATGATCAGGAGAGAGAGTTCAGTCAACATGCACACAGAGATTTAACCTTTGCTGGCAAAAGAAGAGAACAGTGATCATCACTTGGATCTTTACTTCATGTATTACTGATGTCTTTTGTAGGCCAGGAACTATGCAAGTGCTGATATAAAGATAAAGACAATATAATTGTTAATCAACAAACGCTTCAATGGGCAGAGCCGTAAGATGTAAAAAGATAATTATAATATAATGTGATAATGCAGGCTTGGTGGCATGAATACATTCCAGGTATCACCATCCCCATTCACTGTCACAGGACAGACATACACAGTCTTGCAAGGCTCTGTTTTTTGCTAGTTCTGAACTCAGTTTCTTTCTCAGCAGATTCTTTCATGTAGCTGCTACCAATCATTTTACATTTTACATGTGACTTGAAGCTTATTTGACATCAGTGTGGATTTCTTATACCTGATGTGGAAAAAAAAAGTATTGATGAAACAAAGAACCTCTCTCCAATATTATTAACTCAGTCAGTTTCAGACTGAATAATGTTGATGTTTGATTCTCCTATTTTCATCTTGTTACTTGAGTGGATAGAACTGAAATACAGACACAACTGAAGTGAAGTGAAGTAAAAGTCACTCATTCATGTCCAACTCTTTGCAACCCCCTGCCAGGCTCCTATCTCCACAGAATTCTTCGGGCCAGAATACTGGAGTGGGTAGCCATTCCTTTCTCCAGGGGATCTTTCTGACACAAGAATCGAACTGGGGTCTCCTGCATTGCAGGCAAATTCTTTACGAGCTGAGCTACTAGGGAAGCCCGTAGATACAGCTATGTTAGCACAAATACAAACCTCGTAAGCCCAGTCCTTGTTGTTGCTCTGTTGCTAAGTCCTGTCTCTGACTCTTTGCGACTCCATGGACTGCAGCATGCTAGGCCTCCCTGTCTCTCACCATCTTCCAAAATTTGCCTAAGTTCATGTCCAATTGCACTGGTGATGCTACCCAGCCATCTCATCCTCTGTCATTTCCTTCTCATCCTGCCCTCAGTTTTTCCCAGCATCAGGGACTTTTCCAAAGGGTCAGCAGTTTGCATCAGGTAACCAAAATACTGGAGCTTCAGCTTCAGCATCAGACTTCCAGCTAGTATTCAGGGTTGATTTCCCTTAAGATTGACTGGTTTTATCTCCTTGCTGTCCACAGGAATTTCAGGAGTCTTCTCTAGCACCACAGTTTGAAGGCATCAATTCTTTGGTGCTCTGCCTTCTTTATGGTTGGGTCTCACAGTCGTACATGACCACTGAGAAGACCATAACCTTGACTGGAAGGACATTTGTCAGTGGAGTAATGCCTCTGCTTTTCAACACACTGTCTAGGTTTATCATCACTTTCCTGCCAAGAAGCAGTCATCTGATTTCATGGCTGCAGTCACCATTGGCAACTATTCTTACTTTGTCTTTAAATTCATTTTTATTGAGACATAATTTATATAACTTTAATTAGTTTCAGCTGTACAACCAAGCTCATGGGCACAGGGAGCAGACGTGGTTGCCAGAGGTGGGAGTGGGGAAAAGGTCAAAAGGTATCAGTTCAGTTCAGTCACTCAGTCGTGTCCGACTCTTTGCGACCCCATGAATTGCAGCACGCCAGGCCTCCCTGTCCATCACCAACTCCCAGAGTTCACTCAGACTCACGTCCATCGAGTTAGTGATGCCATCCAGCCATCTCATCCTCTGTCGTCCCCTTCTCCTCCTGCCCCCAATCCCTCCCAGCATCAGAGTCTTTTCCAATGAGTCAACTCTTCACATGAGGTGGCCAAAGTACTTCAGTTATAAGATAAATAGGTCATGAGAATATAATGCACAGAATGATGACTGTAGTTAATCATAATAATAATATACTGCATATTTGAAAGCTGCTAAGGAAGATTTCAAAAATTCTCATCTCAAGAATTTTGTTTTTTCTTTCACCTATGTGGGATGACAGATATTAAATATCCTTTTTCTACGTGCAGATTTTGTAGGATGCACGTTGAGGCAGATTAGTTAAATGAGAAATACTCAGCACATTTACAGAGGACCATCTTTTATGATTATAAGATAAATAGGTCATGAGAATATAATGCACAGAATGATGACTGTAGTTAATCATAATAATAATATACTGCATATTTGAAAGCTGCTAAGGAAGATTTCAAAAATTCTCATCTCAAGAATTTTGTTTTTTCTTTCACCTATGTGGGATGACAGATATTAAATATCCTTTTTCTACGTGCAGATTTTGTAGGATGCACGTTGAGGCAGATTAGTTAAATGAGAAATACTCAGCACATTTACAGAGGACCATCTTTTATGTTGGGGGCTTCCATGGTGTCTCAGTGGTAAAGAACCTGCCTACTCAGGAGACTCAAGTTCAGTCCCTGGCTCAGGAAGATCCCCTGGAGGAGGATATGGTAATCCACTCTGGTATTCTTGCCTGAAAAATGCCATGGACAGAGGAGCCTGGCAGGCTACAGTCCATGGACTGGCAAAACAATCAGATAAACTGATATTAAAACATAACAAAAATACTTCAAAACTAAAATAAAGTAATAACACATACCATATGCAAAATTCCAAAATAAAACATTTAACATTTCAATAACATAATAATCTGCTAGCACCAACTTGATCTCATTCAAACAATGTAGTGATTTATTATTAGGAAACATTTAATTTGTCTTGCTCATAATTTACAAAAAACTCAATATGTGTTCAAAAATAATTTTATAAAATTCCATGTCCATTTTTCATAAAACTCAGTAAACTACTAAGAAAAAACTAATTAATGAAAAAAACCTCAAACTGAAATTAAAATCAAATTATTCAGTTGGCACTGAAATATGAGCTATGCCACTATAGATTGATAACAAAAAAGCATATCCACTCTCACTAAAAGTGAATATCCACTATCACTGAAAGTAAAGGTGTTAGTTGCTCAGCTGTGTACAACTCTTTGTGACTCCATGGATTGTAGCCCGCCAGGCCCCTCTCTACATGGAATTCTCCAGGCAAAAATACTGCAGTGGGTAGCCATTTCCTTTTTCAGGGAATCTTCTTACTTAATTAAGTAGAAGAAAGAAAATTATAGAGATTGGAAACTAAATAAGATAGAAACAAGAAAAGCAAAAATATAAAAAGCTGGTTCTGTGAGATCAATGAAATAGAAAATATTTAACCAGATATATCAGGGGAAGAAAATGACATAAATTACAAATATCAGGAATGAGAGAGCTGGCATTACTGTGGATTCTGTGCTGTGCTATGCTTAGTCAAGTCCAACTTTTTGTGACCCCATGGACTGTAGGCTGCCAGGCTCCTCTGTCTGTGGGAATTCTCCAGGCAAGAATACTGGAGTGGGTTGCCGTGCTCCCTTCAGGGGATCTTCCCAACCAAGGGATCAAACCCAGGTCTCCTGCATTGCAGGTGGATTCTTTACCCTCTGAGCCACCAGGGATGCCCATTATGGACTCTACAGATATCTAAAAAGATAGGAAGATATTTCTGTGAATAATATTACACCAATATAGTAGATAACTCAGAGGAAAGGGGCATATTTCATGAAATATGAAAATTGCCAAAGCTCACTCAAGAATAAATGGGAAACCTGAAGATCCCTATATCTAGTAAATAAATTGAATTGGATCTTAAAACTTTCCCACAAAAAAAGCACAAGACCCTCATGGCTTCATTGGTGCATTCCACAAAACATTTAAGAAAAAGAATACCAATTCTGCAAACACTCTTCCAGAAAATTAAAAGGGAACAATTTTTTCCCAACTCATTTTCCAAAGATGATATGTGAATGGGAAATAAGCACATGAAAAGATATTCAACATTATTATTCATTAGGAAATGCAAACTGAAACTATAGGAGAGACAATTAAATACCTATTAGAACAGCTAATATTTTAGAAGATGGCCATACTAAGCCAACTCTACTAAGGAGATAGAGAAAATGGAACTCTCATACATACACTGCTGGCTAAAATATATAATAAATCAAGAAGCTTGGGAAAAGACTGACTTTTTTTTTAAGTAAAATATCCATGTATCATATAATCCAGCCAGTCTACCTCTAGGATTTACCCAAAAAGCAAGCATATTCCATGAAAAGTCTTACAGAAATATGCTCACTGAAGCTTTAGTTTAATAGCCTAAACTGGAAATAACCTAATGATCATTAGCAGGTGAATGGATTAACAAATTGTGGTAAATCCTTTTATCAATATACTACTACCACCAATCTTGGCAAGTTTATCTGCAGATTAGTGTTTAGGAACAAGATTTTCACAAACTGATAGACAAAAAAATTGATATAAAACAAAAATAGATCCATGAGCCAATCTCTCAAATGTAAGACCTTCTAAAAGAAAAAGAGTACAATGAGGCAAATGCTTTGTATTCTCAGCAAACCTCAAAAGAGAAATAAATTCTCTCTCCAGGAAACTTACATAATAAAAACATATTGCATAGATGCCTTAAAAATTGGTGAAGATGTGTTTAGCATTAAAAATATTCAGGATTCTTGCTGTGTGTATAGATTAATTTTCTAAAAATTTCTACTTGAGTTAATACTTAGAATATGTAATATCTAATCTTTATTTTTGTTTTTGGGCTGAAGTAACCTAGCACTGTTTTTTAATCTGTTCAATTGTTTGGTCTGTTTAAACCAAATTGACTCCTGCCTGCCAAACTCTCAAGGCCTGTGTTAAAATTTTTACAATCCAAGAGATTTTAATTTAGAGAATTTTGTGGAAGTCAAGTATTAATGCACCAAATTCTGAGTGAGGATCGATCAGTCAAAAAGGATAATCCTCTTATGGGAAACAATTGCATGTACAGAAGGCTCAGATGTACAGAAGACTTCGGAAGAAACCTCTGTAATCCGAGGCTTATCACTAGCCTGCCCTGAGTACATGGCATTTCCACCTTCTTGAGTTCAGACATTCAGCTTTCATCTTCTCCCATATGTAAACCCACGAGGAAATCTCTCAGATTTATACTTCAAGGCTACCTTCTCTGAACTCTTTTTATCATTCATGGTCACCAATCTACATGTTTTTGTTTTTGAAAATGCCTCTTACCAAGAAAAGTTTCGTGAACACTAAAAATCTGGCTATTTCAATGATTCTTAGAGCAACTCTCTCGCCAGGCAATTTTGTAGGATATATGCCGCCTTCATTCCCTATGAAGAAAAGCAATCAAGAGGAGACTATGCACTAGTGCACAGAACATAATGCACTAGAAGAAATAAATACATTTATTTATTTATTAAAAAAATATATAATTAAGTATAATTGCCCCTATTTCTGCAGTTCTCTATTCCATAAAAACTGTGACCAAATTCTGCCATTTTTAACCTTCAATCAAGTTGTCACTCAACAGGGACCTGTTCGTAGAGTCTACCCATGAGCTCTACAGGAATTCATCCAGAAGCAAATTTCACTGCCACACAGCTGCATGCCACACTATCTATCCTCTGTCTCCATCTCTCAGACAAGTTCAAGAACCACCGGTCTGGTGTGTCAGTGTGTAACTAAGTCAGCCTAGATTGGCCACATGAGATACATTAGCTATATTCAAGAGGCTGTAGAATAATAAGCTCTGTAAAAATACATTCATTTTCATGCTTCTGTATGTCTTTTTGTTGTTGTTGTTGTTATCATTTCAGAAGAATTTCCTCAGGAGCAATGTTAAAACATCAACTTTATATATTCTAACAGAATAAAAGTGACCTACCTACCCTCTACCTCCATGACAAGAGCATAGCGTGCAACAAATCTAAACCTGGTATGAAAACGGGAGAGACTGGAGAATAGAGGTGGACAGTGGATTACTGGGCACAGAGTGACTCAAGAGAATTTGCTAGAATTCATCCATTCTCACCCACAGTATTCAAATTGTCATCACATTCTAGAAAATATCTCTGCAGTCCATTCAGAAAAGCACCATGGGGACACAGACACGAATAGCTTTCCTGAAATGTTTAATGGCATAGAAGAAAGAAGAGGGAATTTAATTCAATGAACTACTTTAAAGCCAGTATGATAGGTATAAAAATATAAAGATTACTAAGGCTTTAGTAAAGGGGCTTCCAAGGTGGCACTAGTGGTAAAGAACCCACCCTCTTCAGGGAACTCAAACAGAGACTCTATATCAACCTAGAGGGGTGGGATGTGGAGGGAGATGGGAGGGAGTTTCAAAAGGGAGGGGATATATGTTTACCTATGGCTGATTCACTTTGAGGTTTGATAGAAAACAGCAAAATTCTATAAAGCAATTATCCTTCAATAAAAAGATAAATTAAAAAAAAATCCCTCCTTCTAATGCAGGAGACATAAGAAACTTGAGTTTGATCAGTGGGTTGGGAAGATCCCTTGAAGGAGGACTTGCAACCCACTCCAGTATTTTTGCCTAGGGAATCCCGTGGACAGAGGAGCCTGGCAGGCTATAGTCCAGGGATCACACAGAGTCGGACACGACTAAATCTTAGCATGCATGCACACATGGAGCCTAAAAGAAGAAGGAGTAAGTCAGGTGCAGATATAAAACCAAACTGACAACACATGGCAAAATGAAGAAAGTACTCTGGAAAATGAAGAATAAAGATAATGTTAGGAACTAAAGTGGTAGAGAAGGAAAGATTGCAGAGCTTAATATATATGAACCTCTGAGTGACTTATTTGGAAGGAAGAAGGAGAAGGCTGAGGAAGAGAAGAGGAGGAGATGAAAATAGGGGTGAAAAGAGAAGCAAATGTGAAAGGAAATTTTATTTATAAGTCCAAAAAATAATATTGAGTGGCACTGAATAGAATTAAATTATAAAAGGATTTTGAGAGTTTTGACTGAGAACAAATTCTTGAGTTCACAGAAGACTTGTTTGAGAACCCAGCTCCAAAAGAGTAATGTGTGTGAAAAGGAACCATCAGCCTGACTTTAAGGACCTTGACTGTGAAGAGTTAAGCACTGTTGAAAAGGGTCATCTTTACAGGAAGTCTGGTTGATGTTAAAATAGAGAAAAGCTCAACTATGTTGGTATATAGAAGAAAATCACAGAGGTAAAGTCATGACATGTCACGTAGTCCGGAGACAGGAGGATTATTTGGACAATGGAAAACTTTCAATGTCCATCACTGGAAGGACTGATACTGAAGCTGAAGCTGCAATACTTTGCCCACATGGTGCAAAGAGCTGACTCATTGGAAGAGACTCTGAAGCTGGGAAATAATGAAGGCAGGAGGAGAAAGGAGTGGCAGAGGATGAGATGGTTGGATGGCAATATCAACTCAATGGACATGAGTTGGAGCAAACTCCGGGAGATAGTGAAGGACAAGGAAGCCTGGTATGCTGCAATCCATGGGGTTGCAGAGTCGGATACCACTTAGTGACTAAACAACATCGAACAAATTCAGGAGTTAAAAAAATAATAAAAGATGCTCTCCAAATAAAAATGAAAAATTTTCCTTTTTTGTGATCTATCCATATACTAAAAAGGATGAAGGAAGGAAGGCAGAGGGTAAGTCCAAAAGAAAATTCTCTTTGTGGGATACTTTGGGGAAATATATTGTTTGTCAGTGTCTGAATACCATCCACCAGTCAAAGGAGCAGAGACGGCACTGTACTAGAAATATACATAAGCAAAACTACATATACCTTTCTCAAAATCATAAAATCATTTATAGTCATACATCCAGCTCAGTTCCCCCTGACTTACAAAGTGTTGTTGTTCAGTTGCCCAGTCATGTTCTACTCTTTGAGACCCCATGGACTGCAGCACTCCAGGCCTCTGTGTCCCTCACCATCTCCCAGAGTTTGTCCAAGTTCATGTTCATTACATCCATGATGTCATCCAGCCATCTAATCCCATGATGCTTTCTTATCCTTCAGCTCTCAATCTTTCCCAGTATCAAGGACTTTTCCAATGAGTCATCTGTGCTCATCAGATGACCAAAGTACTGGAGCTTCAGTTTCAGCATCAGTCCTTCCAGAGAATATTCAGGGTTGATCTCCCTTAAAATTGACTGGTTTGATTCCTTGCTGTCCAAGGCACTTTCAGAAGCCTTCTCCAGCACCGCAGTTCGAAGGCATCAATTCTTTGGCATTCTGCCTTCTTTACAGTACAGCTCTCACAACCATACGTGACCACTGGGAAGAGCAGAGCCTTGACTATATGGACCTTTGTCAGCAGAGTAAAGTCTCTGCTTTTCAACACGCTGTCTAGGTTTCTCATCGCTTTCCTGCCAAGAAGCAATCATCTTCTGATTTCATGGCTTCAGTCACTGTCTGCAGTGATTTTAGAGTCCAAGAAGAGGAAATCTGTCACTACTTTAGCTTTTTCCTCTTTCATTTGCCATGAAGTAATGGGGCAGATGCCATGACCTTAGGTTTTTTTAAATTTAGTCCGAAGCTGGCTCTTTCACTCCCTGTCTTCACGCATATCATGAGGCTCTTTGTTTCTCTTCGTTTTCTGCCATTAGAGTGGTATCATCTGCATATCTGAGATGTTGATGTTTCTCCCGCCTATTCCAGCTTGACATTTCTCATGATGTGCTCAGCGTATAGATTAAACAAACAAGGTGACAGCAGACAGCCCTGTAGTTTTCCTTTCTCAATCTTGAGCCAATCAGTTGTTCTGCACAGGGTTCTATCTGTTGCTTCTGGGCCCGCACACAGATTTCTCAGAAGACAGGTAAGATGGTCTGGTATTCTCGTTTCTCTAAGAATTTTCCACAGTTTGTCATTATCTACACAAAGACTTTAGTCAATGAAACAGAGTAAGATGTTTTTCTGAATTTCCCTTGCTTTCTCTATAATCCAAGCAAATGTTGACAATTTGATCTCTAGTTCCTCTTCCTTTTCTAAATCCAGCTTGGATATATGGAAGTTCCTAGTTCACATAATGCTAAAGCCTAGCATGCAAAATTTTAAGCATGACCTTACTAGCAGGAGCAATGAGTGCAACTGTCTCATGGTTAGCACATTCTTTAGTATTATGCTTCTTGGGAACTGGGATAAAGACTGACCTTTTCCAGTTCTGTGACCATTGCTGGGTCTTCCAGATTTGCTGACACAATAAATGAAAAACCCTGATGGCATCCTCCTCTAGGGATCTGAGTAATTCTGCTGGAATTTCATCGCATCCACTAGCTTTATTAACACCAGCACTTCTTAAGGCCCACTTCGAACTCCAGAATGTCTGGCTCTGGGTGACTAACCACACCTTGAAGTAATCCGGTTCATTAAGGTCTATTTTTTATACAGTTCTGTTTTGTGTTCTTTCCATTTCTTCTGATCTCTTCAGCATCTACTGAGTCTCTACCATTTATATCCTTTATTGTGCCCACCTTTGGATGGAATGCTCCCTTGATGTTTCCAGTTTGCCTGCAGAGATCTCTAGTCTTTCCCCTTTTGTTGTTTTCTTCTACTATTAAGCACTGTTCATTAAGAAGGCCTTCTTGTCTCTCCTAGCTATTCCTTGGAACTCTGTGTTTAATTGGATGTATCTTTCCCTCTCCCTTGCTTTTGCCTCTCTTCATTCTTCTGCAGTTTGTAAAGCTTCCTCAAATAATCACTGTTGTGCTTTTCTTTTTCTTTGGGATGGTTTTGTTCGCCACCTCCTGTACAATTGTATAGTATACCTACAAAGTTGTGAGTGTCAGTTTATACATCAGAAACTATTTCACATCATTTGGTTTGCCAGGCAAATCCTAAGCCTGCTGAAAGTTTCTAAGTTTATGTATAAGATTGCAGGTTCCCTGTGCATAGAAGAACACTTCATGTTCACAAAAGCTGGAGTTCAATGTGTCTTTGTACGAAGGCAGTCTGTAGATGAGAGAACCCTAGTATTGTTATACAAAAACAGTAAATCCAAAGGGCGTCACTTTTCAGTTCCATCCTGCAGTTCTGTACATATCAAAACCTAATGTCATAAACAGAAGGGATCCTCCATATACTTTGAGAGAAACTAGGAGATTTAATCTTTCAGTTTTGTTTCTTAATTGGGCAGCACAAGGTCAACTAGGATCTAGGGACTGTCTTCAATGAGCAATAATTGGCTTAGATATAGATAAAGATGTAAAGATATAGATATAGATAACCCCAGGTGGCTCAGTGGTAAAGAAACCACCTGCCCAGCTGGAGATGCAGGTTTGATTCTTGGGTCAGGAAGATTCTCTAGAGAAGTAGAAACCCAGTCCAGTATTCTTGCCTGGGAAATCTCATGGTCAAAGGAGCCTGGCCTGGGTTGCAAGACAGTTGGACACGAATGAGTGACTAAAAAATCTGTTGCAAGGGGCGTCGCAGATGGGCCGTAGTGGTAAGGAACCTGCCTGCCAATGCCAGAGACGTAAGAGACGTGGGTTTGATCCCTGGGCTGGGACAATCCCCTGGGGGAGGGCATGGCAACCCATTCTAGTATTCTTGCTTGGAGAATCCCATGGACAGAGGAGCCTGGTGGGCTACAGTCCATAGGGTGGCAAAGAGTCAGATACGCTCACATAATCTGTTGCAAGAGTATCTTCAAATAAATCCTCTTTGTTCTGTTTCTTTGTAGGCATCCAGGGTTTCTTGAGGTATGTGTATTACCCAGCATCTCAAGATCACAAATGTGAAACGATGTCCAAATTCTGGGATGCTTAAGAGGATAGTTCTATTCTATCCAACTCATATCCTTCTTAATAAATTCCAACAATCTCCCAATCCCCTTCACCATACATCTTTCACTGGTGGTGGTTTAGTTGCTAATACTGTCCAACTCTTTGCAACCCCATGGACTGTAGCCCACCAGGCTCCTCCCTCCATGGGATTCTCCAGGCAAGAATACTGGAGTGGGTTGCCATTTCCTTCTCTAGGGGATCTTCCTGACCCAGGAATCGAACCTGGGTCTCCCACACTGCATGCAGATTCTTTACCGACTGAGCTAAAGGAAAGCACAGAGACTACATTTTCCAGAGACACTAGAAAATATTGAAAATGCAGAAAATGTGTAAATTGACCAGATGACATTTCAGTTTCCAAGATTACTTTAAACATCATTCTTCTTCTGTACATTTGAAATTAAATTTAACTTTTAGAAAGCAACTAGATTATGCATTATTTGGGATCATCTACTTAGTCAAGAAAATAACTTCTGGTCAGTTAATCTATGATGAAAAGCAGCAAAAAATATACAATAGAGAAAAGACAGTCTCCTCAGTAAATGGTGCTAGGAAAATGGACAGCTACATGTTAAAGAATGAAATTAGAATATTCTGTAACACTATATAAAAAATCCAATATGAATTAAAAGCCTAAATGTAAGATTGAATATTATAAAAATCTTAGAGGAAAACACAGGTGAAACACTCTTTGACATAACTTATGACAATATTTCTTGATCCATCTCCTAGAGTAATGGAAATAAAAATTTAAAATTAACAAATGGGATCTTATTAAATTTATTAAGATTTTGCACAGCAAACTGTAAACAAAATGAAAAGACAACCCTTAGAATAAGACACTAGAAAATATTGAAAATGCAGAAAATGTGTAAATTGACCAGATGACATTTCAGTTTCCAAGATTACTTTAAACATCATTCTTCTTCTGTACATTTGAAATTAAATTTAACTTTTAGAAAGCAACTAGATTATGCATTATTTGGGATCATCTACTTAGTAAGAAAATAACTTCTGGTCAGTTAATCTATGATGAAAAGCAGCAAAAAATATACAATAGAGAAAAGACAGTCTCCTCAGTAAATGGTGCTAGGAAAATGGACAGCTACATGTTAAAGAATGAAATTAGAATATTCTGTAACACTATATAAAAAATCCAATATGAATTAAAAGCCTAAATGTAAGATTGAATATTATAAAAATCTTAGAGGAAAACACAGGTGAAACACTCTTTGACATAACTTATGACAATATTTCTTGATCCATCTCCTAGAGTAATGGAAATAAAAATTTAAAATTAACAAATGGGATCTTATTAAATTTATTAAGATTTTGCACAGCAAACTGTAAACAAAATGAAAAGACAACCCTTAGAATGAGAAAAAAATTTGTAAATGATGCTACTGACAAGGGCTTAATTTACAAAACACATAAATAAATCATACAGTTTAATATTTAAAAAAAAACACAATCAAAAAATGGGCAAAGACCTAAATAGACATTTCAAAGAAGACATACAGATGGCCAACAAACACATGAAAAGATGCTCAATACTTCTAGTTACTAAAGAAACGCCAATCAAAACTACTATGAGATATCACCTCATACCAGTCAGAATGGCCATCATTAAAAAGACTACAATTAGCAGATGTTGGAGATGGCGTGGAGAAAACAGAACTCTCCTATATTTTTGGTGGGAATGTAAGTTGGTGCAGCCACTATGGAAAACAGTACAGAGGTTCCTTAAAAAACTAAAAAGAGAGGAACCATATGATCCTGCAATCCCACTCCTGGGCACATATCTGGAGAAAATTGTACTTTGAAAAGATAGGTGCATCCCAATATCCATAGGAGTACTATTTACAATAATCAAGACATGTCAGCAACCTAAGTGTCTATTGACAGATGAATAAATAAAGAAGATTCAGTATATATACACAGTTCAGTTCAGTCGCTCAGTCATGTCCGACTTTGCGATGCCATGAACAGCAGCACGCAAGGCCTCCCTGTCCATCACGACCTCCCAGAGTTTACCCAAACTCATGTCCACTGAGTCAGTGATGCCATCTAACCATCTCATCCTCTGACGTCCCCTTCTCCTCCTGCCTTCAATCTTTCCGAACCTCAGGGTCTTTTCAAATGAGTCAGCTCTTCACATCAGGTGGCCAAAATATTGGAGTTTCAGCTTCAACATGAGTCCCTCCATGAACACCCAGGACTGATTTCTTCCAGGATGGACTGGTTGGATCTCCTCACAGTCCAAGGGCCTCTCAGCAGTCTTCTCCAACACCACAGTTTAAAAGCATCAATTCTGCACTCAGTCCTCCTTATGGTCCAACTCTCACATCCATACATGACTACTGGAAAACCATAGCCTTGACTAGATGGACCTTTGTTGACAAAGTAATATCTCTGCTTTTTAATATGCTGTCTAGGTTGGTCATAACTTTCCTTCAAGGAGTAAGTGTCTTTTAATTTCATGGCTGCAATCACCATCTACAGTGATTTTGGTGCCCCTCAAAATAAAACAGCCACTGTTTCCACTGTTTCCCTATCTATTTGCCATGAAGTGATGGGACTGGATGCCATGATCTTAGTTTTCTGAATGTTGAGCTTAAGCTAACTTTTTCACTCTCCTCTTTCATCAAGAGGCTCTTTAGTTCTTCATTTTCTGCCATAAGGATGGTGTCATCTGCATATATGATGTTATTGTTATATACACAATAGATTGTTTATTACTCGTCCATAAAAATGAATAAAATAATGCCATTTGCAGCAACATGGATGGACCTAGTGATTACTATATTAAGTGAAATAAGTCAGACAAAGATAATAAGTAGGATAAGGTATAATATCACTTATGTGTGAAATCCAAAAAAAAATGATATAAGTGAATTATTTACAAAACAGAAACAGACTCATAGACATAGAAAACAAATTTATGGTTACCAAAGAGAATTGTGGGGCATGAGGATAGAGGGGAGATTAATTAGGAGTTTGGGGGTTGTGTATGCAAAAATCAACCAGGTAATTCAACATTAAGATCACATCATTATTGGTTTATCTATCAGTTTTATTTTGGAGCCAAATATTAGTTTGAGTTGAGATAAGAGTTACTTCTTCAAAGTCAATAAATATTTATGTATTAACTGTGCAATAACATAATATTTCTAGTGACTGAATGAAACACAGTTGCAATATGTTATATATATGTTACACAATTATATATATAATATATATACATGAAGACTTCCCTGGTGGCTCAGAGGTTAAAGTGTCTGCTTGGAATGCAGGAGACCAGGATTCGATCCCTGGGTCAGAAAGATCCCCTGGAGAAGGAAATGGCAACCCACTCCACTACTCTTGCTTGGAGAATCCCATGGAGGGAGGAGCCTGGTAGGCTACAGTCCATGGAGTCGCAAAGAGTTGGACACGACTGAGTGACTTCACTTTCATATATATATATATATATATATATATATATACTATATTATATGGCTAAAATTTGCATAAACATTTCTCCCTTTTTAATGAAGTCACAGTTTAAAAGTATATGGAACAACCTAAACATCTTGACTTTACAAAAACTGAAGCTATCTATGATAATGAAACAGTGGATCAAGTTTTCATAAAATCAAACATTTGTGCAAGCAACTTTCTTCCTGGAAATGGTCACTAGGTTTAAAACAGCAATGACAATAATGTAAGGGAAATGTGATATACAGGTCTCTAGAAAGCAGCTGTGCAAACAAAGGGAAGAACTTTATGGAAAACCATGACACATTAAGAGACCTGTTGATTACAGTTCATGTCTAATTCAAGAAATTTTGCTTAAACAAAATCAAGAACATAACCTCAAATGGATAATGTAGTAGGTTACACACTGCCTTCATATTGCTTGATTCATGTTTTTCACTTGACAGAACACCCTTTGCAGTCTGTATCTAAAATGATTAGGTTTCAGTAATGCAGATTTTGTACCAAATGCATTAAACTAGTTGACACATACACATAACATTCCTGTATCTTTCTGTATTTGAAAAATAGGAAATGTTTATCATTTTAAGAATGAAATAGGATATTTTAAAATATCGTACTTGGCAAGTAGTGAGCAATATTAATCTTCTTTTCCAAATCCAAGAGAATAGTTTTCTCATCATGACAACATACTGAAATGTTGCCATGATGACAGGTAACATTTTAGTATTCTGTAACTTACCACATTTGAGTAATGCCTAACCTTTTGCTTATCAGAAAATTAGCTTACAGAACTTCTTGAAATAAACTACTATTAATGCCTTCAGCATTATTTTTTTTTACTCTTTTAGATCATTTCTTAAAAGGTCTT
>SJYC01054862.1:0-10216 GCA_006408675.1 Madoqua kirkii | reverse complement strand
TTTTTTTTTTTTTTCGCCACTGAGCTACCAGGGAACCCCAAATATCTACAACATATCTTAATCTAGCATGGTATGTCTACATAAGCTATATGGATCTTTGGTTTCCAAATGTGTTGTTGACTTTACTGCATAGCTATTTCACTTTTAGATTTTCCCAAGAACTGATAATTATTAAAATCTCACAAATTACTATACACTTTTTTTAACTTGCCCTAGCCTTGTTTCTGTTTTAAGCAAGATGGTCTTTTTAAACTGATGTTTCTACTACATTTTATTAAGATGATAACAAAGTGCTAACCTTTGGATGCAGAAAACTCTTGTAAAAACATAGCCATGTGCTGATATTTCATTCTAATTGTTGTACTTGAATCATGGATTTGGATAGAAATAAAGTCCAGGTATAGAGAATTGGTTCACAGTGAATGAAAAAGGAAGAACTTACATTCAAATCAGAACTATTATATCTAGATGTAGCAAGATAATTTCACAATAAGTTTAAGACAGTTCTATTTAACTAAAAAGAAAAATGGTGTTCTCCATCTAAAAGATTATATTCCAATACACTCAGATTTTTTAAATGTAGAAGAATGTTAGGCAAAATATCAGGACATTGAAACTGAAGAATATAACTGAAAAAAAAAACTCTACCCTTTATATCCCAGCATATATAATCAATTATGAAAATGTACTTTTCTATTGCTTTTTTTCTTCATACAACAGCTGAAGGAAGAAATAGCCTCAAAATCAGTTAATGTAGGAAACCAAGAAACATTCCATCTAATCCTTGTGTTTCTTTATTTTTCTTCCCAAAGTAATAAAATATCCCTCTCTGCAGAGGCTAAATTATTTGAAGAGAAATGTGAAGTAGGCAAGTTTCAGACACCCTTATATCTTCCAAACCCAGATCATGAATAACAACAAACTTTAATCATTTTCTTGGCAAGAGAGATATAAAACTAAGCTGGTGTATATATGTTAAAAAAAAAGGTTTACACTTTTCTGATGTTGTTTGATAGCTAATAGAAGTTCCTTTTGCTATATAATGCACTGTTCTTTCCCTGAAGGACTCATAAACTTCTCTAGGCAACACCTAGTTAAATTGGGCATTTATTAAATTTCACTATCCTTTTAATTCACCTTTGAACTCTTGGAACAGATTATTAAATGAGGCAGCCAGAGTTCCCTTTTGCACCTGCAAATAACAATTGACTCTACAATTAAGGAACATTTCGTCTCTTTTGAAATTCAAATAATGGCATTAAAACAGAGTGTAATATTTTTATCTGCATCTGGTCAGGCTATTTCCTGGCATTTGGGATGAGGTAACAGGATGACTACATAAAAATGCTACATAAAGATGCTGAGATAATCTCTAGGTGACTTCAGAAATGCAGACATCTTCTGGACATTAAGAGTATACAGTATCAAAACAGACCACACATCTCTAAAGCCACTTTAAGGGACAGAAGAGAAAATGATATATTTTTTTGTTTCTACATGGAAACAAAAAAAATTAAAACTAAATCAACATTAATATTTAATTTGGATAAAAAATATTAAGGAAAATAGATTTTTAGCAGTCTTAGAGATCATTATCCAAAAAGATTTAAAACATGTAATACAATTTACCCTTCCCCAAACAGTCATATACCCTTTTCTCATACCCACTTTCATAAGCATACTCTCTGCAGCAGTTTTCATTTCTTATATATCAGAGAAAGCCTCTCTCACACAACTCCTTTTTGAAATTTGAAGACTATATTCAATATCTGTATTACTTTCATTATCTGTATTCATCTCTAACAGGGTATTGTGTGTTACTAACTATTCGGTTCTTACCACTATTGAACTCTTCTCAGTTAATCTAAAAAGGATATTAAAATCTTTACTCCAACTAAGACTTTTCTAAATTTTATCATTTTTTGAAAGACTTCTTTGCCACTATCATTTCCTGCATTCACATATTCCTGAATTCAAAATCCAAACTATAAAATAGTAAAGTATTAACAAAGAACTAAAATGAATTTGCAATATCCTTGTAATTTCATAAATTTTAGAGTTGCAAGAAATCTCAAATATTTAGCTCAATCTTACCATCTATGGATGAGGAAACTAAGTCCCACGGAGATTAAAAAGCTTGTCTATGATCATCCATCTCATGACTAGCAGCAAGCGTCTGTCAAAATGTGTGCTTGACTGTGCATATGCCCCTTCACCAAAATCACATGTATCCTGACTCACCTCACCCCAGGCTCTTCAAAGCATTTCAGAGCTATCGGAGTTGCTTAATGGAATTATCATTTCCTAAGACTGTCCTGGTAGAATTATTTCCTGTTATCTCTCAAAACTGTCCCAGTTTAAAAAGTAAATCATAAGGTCTAAGAAGCTGTGGTATATGTACATATATATAATAGAATATTATTTAGCCATGAAAAGGAATGTATTTGAGTCAGTTCTAATGAGGAGGATGAACCTAGAACCTATTATGCAGAATGAAACAAGTCAGAAAGAGAAAAACAGATATCGTATATTAACATATATATATGGAATCCAGAAAGATAGTACAGATGAACCTATTTGCAGGGCAGCAACAGAGATACAGATATAGAGAACAGACTTATGGATGAGGAGTGCAGAAGGAGAGGGTGGGATGAAGGGAGAGCATAACATGGAAACATATACACCACCATATGTAAAATAGCCAATGGGGAATTGGCTGTATGACTCAGGGAACTCAAACCAGGGCTCTGTGACAACCTGGGGGCAGGGGGTGGGGAAGGGGGATAGTGTGGGAGGTAGGAGAGGGAGACTCAAGAGGTATACATACACATATGTATACCAATGGCTGATTTATGTCAATGTATGGCAGAAACCAACACAATATTATAGATCAATTAAAAGTACATTTTAAACAAAAACAAACAAACAAAAAATAAATCATAAGGTCACCCTAGTTAATAAACTCCTAAAGTCTAAACTGGAGGCTGGGTATCCCTCTCAAAACAAAATTTTTAAAGCACTGAATCCTAGTCTCTATGTACATTGATAGTGCCAACCTTTCTCTGATTTTGAAAAGCAATTAAACCAAAATCAAAGCAACCTACAAAAAAAATGTAGTAACTATTATACAGGACTATCTCTTATCAAGTTATTTGTTTCTTTCTATTAGACTCGGCATTTCTTTCTACAGATGTCAACATGAATTCTATAAAAAAGAAGCAGCATAGAAACTGCCAAAGGAAATTTGTCACTTGCCATCTACTTCTACAAAGCCTAAATCATGTGCGGCTGTTGATGCTGACCTACAGCACAGCCTGAAAGGAGTTTACAGTGGAGATCAAGAATGAGGCACTATGTGTTCTGGGAAAACCTGGAAGAACCTGCCTTCACATAAATATTTTCAGAAGATTTTATGAGCCCAAATTCTTGCATCTTCTCATATCTAGAAAAACACTAAAATCACTAGTGGAGACAACTGCTCCTCATGATTAGTAGCAACCTTCTCAGGACTAGCAGCAAGTCTCTGCCAAAATGCGTCTTTGACTGTGCGTATCCCCCTTCACCAAAATCACATGTAGCCTGATCGTGCCCCCAGCCCTCAGCTCTTCAGAGCATTTCCTCAGACCTATCTGAGATGCTATTTCCCAGACTATAGTCCACATTTTGCCCCAAATAAAACTTAACTCATAACTCTCACACTGTGCAATTTTTTTCAGTCAACAGAACATGCAGCACATGATGCATTCATCATGTCAATACAACATCACATTGTTCAAACAACTCATATGCAGTAAAGCTGGTATCAACAAGGCAGTAAATGGCACAGAGGCGTGGGACATGCGAGTTATAGAAGTTGGAGGAGGTCACAAAATAGAAGGTAGGAAGACTTCAGAAGAGATTTCACGAGAAAGATGCCATCTAGGGGAATCAACAAGGCAGTAAATGGCAAAGAAGTGTGGGCCGTGTGAGCTATAGAAGTTGGAGGAGGTCAAAAGATAGAAGGTAGAAAGACTCTAGAAGAAATTTCATGAGAAGGATGCCATCTTGGGGAAAGATCTTTAACGAGACCCAATTTCAAAAGCCAGAATGCTGGAGAGTGAAGCAGAAAAGAGAGAAAATTATGACCATATTCAGGGAATTTGAAGTACTTAAAGGAGGTTGAAGAAGAGATGATACTGTGGGAGTGGTGAGACACGAATTTGGAACAGTGTGTGTGTGTGTGTGTGTGTGTGTGTGTGTGTGTGTGCACGCACGCTTAGCTGCTGAGTTGTGTCCAACTTCTTGTGATCCCACGAACTATAGCCCACCAGGCTCCTCCGTTTATGGGATTTTCCCAGCAAAATACTGGGGTGGGTTGCCATTTCCTACTCCAGGGGATCTTCCTTACCCAAGGATCTAACCCAAGTCTCCAATGTCTCCTGCACTGGCAGCCAGATTCTCTATCCATGAGCCACCTAGGGAGCCCAACACAATAGAGAGAAATGTGAATGTACAGATGATCAGTTTATATTACCCATTAGCCAGTGGGAAGCTAGTAAAATTTCCAAAGAAGTTGACAACAAACACACTTTTGGGATAATCTGATAGCAGTTGTAGGTTTTTCAGTAGAATTCATTTTAGAACGTTTTTGAAAACATCTAGCTGTGAAGTAGAGAAAAATACTAGGTCAGAATTAATAAGAACATGGATTAGGAAATTAGTCACATCTGGGTTCGAGTTTCTACCATTTACTGTGTGTTTTGAACAATTTTCTTAGCATTTGTCATTTTTTTTTCCAGATTCCACCTTTGTAACCTAGGAAGGATTAATAGGAAACTCAGTGTTGTTTGCAGAAGTGAAATGGAACAACATATTCATCTCAGGACATAGAAAACAGAAAGGATTCAGTAAGTGTTAAACATTACTGAGATTGATATTATTAAAGAAGTAATAGTGATAGCACATTTTTAAGACTAATCTGAGATAGATGAATAACAAAGCAGTCCTTGATAACAGTGATTGGACTTGATTTTGTTTTTATGCCAAAATTCTTGAAATATTTTCATATTTCTGATATTAGGAAATTATTTTGAGTTATAAAAATTGCTAATTAACACATTTTATCTAATATGATATATAGCATGCATATATTATGAGATCAGATTGAAAGTGTTTAAAAATAACTTTGTAATAATATTATGATTTTATGATTACAGTGTCTCTTTTTGGCCCATAACCATGAAGGCATTGCACAATTTTCTAGTTCCTGCTAAACTCCAGTCAAACTTGAAATATAGTTTCTTCCATTTAACTGAGAGCAGTATGCCATGAATTCTGAAACATATGCCACTAACTGAGCAAGACCATTAATGGGATTTGAATTTGTTCTCTGTTAATGGCCCTCCAATAAGATAAATTCCTAAGTTTCCTCAGAGCAGGCCATGATCTTGCAAGAGATAGATAGATAGCATGGGGAGACTCCAGCACCATTAGCATTAAATTACTTGGATACCAAACGGAAAAATGGAAAATGAAATGTGTATGAAAATAACTAAACATGGCATTTACTTGAAATTTTGAAAAAGGATAGTTAGGGCCTGAAAATGAAAATGCATTGATCATTTTTTTTTTTTTTTGCTCTAATGAATAGTACATTTACTGAATTAAGCAGTAGATTTCAAGTAAATAAAGACTAGCTCAAATTTCACTTTCAAGTATATGGGACTTCATTCCAACCAAGAGTAAATTTTTCCTGATCATGAACACTAAGAATTTTGACTGGAAGACAGTGTTACTCACACTTTTCTGTTAAAAAACACTGTAAACACACACACATAATTACAAACAGATTTGTCCCCAAATTTGAAGTACTGGCCATCTTATGAAGTTAATCTTCCAGTATAGCAATAGTATACCATGAAGTCTAGTGGTTTTTCTTTTTTATTGTTGTTGCAATGCAACAGGTACCTATCCAGAAAACTAACTGACCCACCAAAATTTCATGTGCTATCAGTACATGTGAGAATATTCCTTCCTCCTGAATAATCAGATAGCATTTGCAGGATAGCTCATCAGCTTCAAATACCCAATGTTGTTTTAATTATTTTAATTATGAATTTATGTAGTATTTCTTTACTTTTAAAAGTTTGTACACTTTTGTATTTTATAATTAAATTTAGAGTTTGTTTAAATTTCATGAAAGGACTGTGTTTAATGAGAAAGCCATCCTGTTAGTATGATATAATTCAACCATCAGTTTGACAATGAATTGTGGCCTGAAGTGCATTTTAGGATCAAAGATCAAAAAAAAAACAGCTAATTCATATCTCTTTTCAATTCATATCAGCTTCTCTGAATCCTAAAGTGATCTTGGTAGTATGTCACTAAACCTATTTTGGAATCTCCCTTAATGATCTTGATTTTTAAAATTTTATTTAATCCAGTGTTTCAGTGCACTGATTAACCTTTCATCTTTTCAAATGTTACCACTTAAAAATTCACAAAATATCTGGCATCTGGTAATGCATATTACATAAAGTGTTTACAAGGTTTAAATATAATATGTTCCACCTTGCTAATTTGGATGAAGTAATTCAGAGTTTAGGGAATATTTTACAGTAAATATGACTGCCTTATTTTGCATTTCCTTCCTTTCTCTTCTATTTTTTCCATTTTTTTTCCTCTTTCACACTTTCCCTGATATATACATAATTGCACACTAAAACATTCATTAATTATAAGTTTCAAGATGTCCTGTGGATTTGGATCTACAATTTATATAAACCAGATTTTCTAATTCAGCCATTTGGTGACAAGATTATCACATTAAGTTACTACAAATCCTACCATGTGATAATAAAGTTTAGGCTATCTATACAGTACCATATGTGCCTGAGAATGTTCAATTAGAGTGATTTTAAGGATTGCAAGTAACTGAAAACCCAACTTGCCTGGTTAGCAATGAGAAAATATTTCATATGGTTAGTGGATAGGGGAGTGGATTCCAAGTGAAGGTAACCACTGAACCTTCTCTGAAATTCTCTGATATGACTTTGCCTTCCTCCCAGTATTGATTTACCCTCAGTCTAGCAGTCGGATGATTTCATACTATAATTTTTAACATCTTACTCAAATACACTTGGAAACATTCAGAGAGTTAAAAGACTATTTTCCTTTGATGTCTCTTTCCATAAAAATCATTAAATTCTTCCCAGAAGCTCATCAGTGAACTTCATCTCACATCCTACTGGCCAGAATCAGATTACTTGCCCATTCCTACATATAAATTTTTGTCCAGAGAGCTAGGATTACCAAAAGAGGATTATCTATTCAACTTCTAGCCCCTGATGTAGAGAATAAAATCAGTTGTGTTACTTGGTTGGACACACAAGGAATGGATATCTCAATGATATTGGGAATATTTGACAATATTCAACAACAGTCATTTAGGAAGGACGAATAGGATGGAATAAATATTTTAGGCAAAAAGTAGAACGCACTTGAAATTCTGATTTTTGAGGTGAAACTCCCTACTCATTAACTTCCAGGATCTGATCTGTAAGATCATATCTGAGATGGAACACAAGAATTCTAAGAGCACTTTTCCTTATAGGTGGAGCTGATGACATAGAATTTGCCTTAAGCATTGAGCTTCTGAGGCTATTATCTGTCAGATTTGAGATTTCTTTGGAAACACAGAAAACTTTAGCAGGTTTTTAGTTTTCCAATAATTCTGGGAATTGCCATTATAATTTTTAGGAGGATTGTCTTGACAAAAGAGAAAAATACATACATACATACATACATATATATATATATATATATATATACACACACACACACACATATATATATACATATATACACACATATATAGCAGTTCTTCTTATTCTGTAGATACAATATTTTCTCAAACTTCTCATGGGAATAGTTAATACTGGTTAGAAGGTGCAGTGCTGAGCAGCTGAGTCCCTCTGTCTTTCATTGAAAAGTGAAGCATAAGAATGATTTCATGATCACATTCCAACACTGATTCTGATTCAGTAAGTCTGAAGCAGGACCAGAGAATCTGCTTTTTAATCTAGCTCTTAGCTGCTCTTGATGCTGTTGGTCCCTGGATCACATGTTAAGTAGCAAAGCTATAGAGTAGTCAGTCTTCCTAGTACTTACACAGACACGTAACATAGACACTTAGAAAGTTTTTTACCTCTGGCTACTAGGGTAACTTTTACTACTCTTCTGGGTGTTGTTCAGTTACCCAGTCATGTTCAACTCTGCAACCCATGGACTGCAGCACGCCAGGCCTCCCTGTTCCTCGGCATTTCCTAAAGTTTGCCCAAGTTCATGTCCATTGCATCAGTGATGCCATCTAGCCATCTCATCCTCAGATGCCCTCTTCTCCTTCTGCCTTCAATCTTTCCCAGCATTAGGATCTTTTCCAATGAGTCAACTGTTTACACCAGGCCAAAGCATTGGAGCTTCAGCTTCAGCAACAGTCATTCCAAAGAGTATTCAGAGTTGATTTCCTAAAGGATTAACTGGTTCGATCTCCATACTTTCCAGGGGACTCTCAAGAATCTTTCCCAGCACCACAATTAGAAACTGTCAATTTTGTGTTCTGCCGTCTTTATTGTCCAGTTCTCACATCCAAACATGAATACCAGAAAGACCACAGCCTTGACTACACAGACCTTTGTTGGCAAAGTGATGGCTTTGCTTTCTAACACGCTGTCTAGATTTGTCATAGCCTTCCTGTCAAGAAGCAACTGTCTTCTAATTTCATGGCTGCAATCACCATCCACAGTGATTTTAGAGCCCAAGAAGAGGAAATCTGTCACTGCTTCCACCCGTCTCCTTCTATCTGCTATGAAGTGATTGGGCTGGATGCCATGATCTTAGTTTTTTTAATATTTCATTTTAAGCCAGCTTTTTCACTCTGCTCCTTCATCCTCATCAAGAGACTCTTTAGTTCCTCTTCACTTTCTGCCATTTGAGTGGTATCATTCACTTATCCTCCATTGCATGTAGATTCTTTACTATTGGAGCTATCAGAGAAGCCCCTAACAAATATGCAGTGATCTTAACTTAAAAAGCATAAGCGAGATTTTAAATATTCATGGTTTTCAGAATTTTTCATAAATATTAAGAAACAACATCTCAGAAATTCTTTTGCAGTTTTTTTTTTTTTGAGACAAAGACTGTTTTCACTTAAAGGAAGGTATCTGTTCTGTGAAAATATTTGGAGTGTTTATTACAAAACTTTTGTACATGTATTCTTTGTTCTTTTGCAAAAACTAGCAAATTTCCCACAAGCATGTATGTAGAATAAATGAATGATAATTGCTTAACTTCTCAAGATTGCAGCTTCTGCAATGAGTAAAATCAAGATAGTTAAGTCTTGCTTATCACCCTATACCAACATGTAGCATCACAAAAAGAATCCAAGTCTAGAGGTCAGAAACTTGGAGTTCTACCAAGTAATCTTGGTGGAAAAGCAAACTCTCTCCAGACGTCTGTGAAATACAGATAATAATGTTCTTAATATTCAGTTAGATAAGCAGTATGTTAATATGTTGAAAACTGAAAGTATTATACAAATGCTTGTTACATTACTACTCCCACTAGCAATACCACTACTGGTACTAGTATTAGTGACATTTTGTAGCAATTAAACAACTTTAGGGGCTTCCCTGGTGGCTCAGAAGGTAAAGAATCTGCCTGCAATGTGGAAGACCCAGGTTTGACCTCTGGTCAGGCACATCCCCTGAAGAAGAAAATGGCGATCGACTTCAGTATTCTTGCCTAGGGAGTTCCATAAACAGGAGCTTGGCGGGCTATAGTTCATGGGGTCACAAAGGGTTGGATATGACTGAGCAACTAACACACACACACACAAACAAACAAGTTTAGTTATGTTTGGTCACCTAGATCATTTAACATACATACAGTATTGTGGAGAAAAGATATTTTCTACTGTCAAGCTTGCATATTACTATAAAGTGATCAGAAAAATAGTTCACTGAATAAAATTAATCTCAGCTTATATAATTGGATATAATATGGGCAACATAAATATCTAAGAGAATGTGTAAAACCAAAGTACAACATTTTAGTTAACTACAACTATTTTTATTACTTATTTCAGTTTGGCAGACTTAACATTTAGAAAAAAAAAGATCATAGCTTACCTTTCTTTTAATCCATCTTGATGCAAAAAAGAGAAAAAAGATGATTATTG